>CANUEP010123298.1:0-80867 GCA_947857235.1 Jatropha podagrica | reverse complement strand
ACATTAATTACTATTTAATTAATATTCACATCCTCAATATATAGTGTTTCCCATTATTCTAAGTTTTCCTTTCGTTCGGATAATCGAATTCATCGAAAAAGTTAGAATAGCAGGAACTACAAAGTTGAGGATATTACAATGCTGGTGCTAGTAGAATATGACAAAGATTAAATAGAGGAATTGTCCCTATTCGATAGAGGGACCTCTTTCCTCAGGCCATGATTATCAGTGAAAATTGTATTAGTTCAGACCACAGGCCCATTATTCTAATCTTCAACCATGTCTAAGAAGGTCAAGAGGCTGATCAAATTTGAAGCCAAATGGTTAGAACATCAAGATTGTAAAAGAATCATTCAAAGTGTGTGGTCTAAGCTTTAGTACGTATCGAACATGTTCATGGTAGTGCAAAGACTAAAAAATAGCATAACTAAATTAGTAAATCGAAGCAAAGTATTTTGGAAACTTACAAAGCCTTATCCTCTCAGTTCAAAACCGTGCAGGTCTTACTGATCTAGTATGGGATGGATCCGGTTTGATCCAAAGTGGACAATTCCTCTAGTGGTTGGAGTCAGGGCGTTACAATTTGGTATTAGAGCCTGATCCCCTTCAATAGATATATGGTTTGAGGACGAACCACGCGGAAGCTGGTGGGCCTGTGACATCCCGACTAGGCAAAGCGAATCTTCAAAGGCGGGTAGAGAGGATTCCTAGCGAGCTTCTAGGATGGCAGACTAGCTAGGGTAGTGGAATGCGAGACATAAGAATTAATTGGATCATATATCGAAAAAGGGGTAACTAATCATCAGAGGCACCTTTTGGTGGAATGACTGGAAAGTTGAAAAAACTTCGTGGTTAAGCGTGCTCGCTTGAAAGAGATCCTAGGATGGGTAACCTCCTGGGATGTTTCCATTTCACCTTCGGGACAAAACCATGCAGGTCTTGCCGATCTAGTATGGGATAAAATCGGCTTGATTCAAAGCGGATAATTCATCTGGTGGTTGAAGTCAAGGCCTTACAAAGGTTCTCAAAAAAATGGGAATGTGTCAGTAATAGGACAATTCCTCTGGTGGTTGGAGTCAGGGCTTTACAAAGGTTCTAAAAAAAATGTGAATGTGTCAGTAATGGATCTTTTTTTGTTGTTGAAGTATGTGTCTACAATATGGTTTTCACTTTTAGTAAATGTCATTCCTAATAGCCTTTCTTTCCTAAATGAGGTCTGAGATAGGGAGACCTACTCTCACCATACCTCTTTCTCTTCCCCTTAGAAGCATTAGTGGCCATGCTTAATTTAAGATGTCTAGAAGGTTCCATTCAAGGACTGAATTATCTTAAACTTGTCCTGCCTTAATTTGCTATATGTTTTTAGATGACACTATTATTTTTGTAAGGCCAGTTATCATAAAGCACAAACTCTCATGTCCAATTAGAGGAGTATTGTAGAGCTTTAGGCAGAATATCAATAAATCAAAATCAAGTGTTCTATTCAGTAGAAGCACTCTTCATCATTTGAAATAATCCATCAAGAATTTGTGAGACATGAAATAAATAAAAGATTCTGAGAAATACTTGGGTTTGTCAGCATGGTGTGGGAAATCTAAGAAGCAAGCTCCCATGTTTCGGAAAGAGCGCATTCTTAACAAGACACAAAGCTGGAAACATGCACTATTGTCTCCCTTGTGTCCAATTTGTGAGAAAGAAGTTGAATCTCTTGAACATTTATTCTTTAATTGTGATCATACAAGAGTTACTTGGTTTGCTTCTAGGTATGGATATGTGCAAAAAACCCCTTCTTTAGTCTCTTTCATCAATGGTGGCACACAATATTTTATCAATTCAAAAATTCAGATCATGATAATACTTTGGCAGATTTTGCTTAGTTATGTTGGAATATCGATTTAACAAGAAATAATGCTATGTTTAACAAAAAGCTTCCAGATCTTGCTGCTACAGCTAGACAAGTTTTAATCCAAGCAACCTCATTTTCTCATGTTAAAATATATGCATGATGCCCCTATCATATACCTCACAGATCCTTTCAACATAGAGATTACTTTTGGACTCCGCCTATTGAAGGTATTATCAAATTTAATTCAAACGTGACTTAGAAAAAGGTCTTTCTTATGCAGGAGTAAGGATTGTTGCTAGGAACAATATGTGAAATATAGTTGATGGGGTTACAAATGAGAGGTGGTCGAACTGGCATCTCATCTTCCTCAACATAGGTTAAGGTTAATGATCCATCTTCAAATGGATGCTAAACTCTAAAAACAAAGAGACATAACAATCTTGCACTAGGCACCGGGAGATTCGATGGATTCTTTCATAAAATTAGTTTAATTTGATTCTATATATTATTCAATTTTTGATTTTGTTGGATCAATTTGATTTCAAACCAAGTGTGTATCCTTAAATTTCACTAAATACAACAGTAAAAACTATATCTATGATTTTGGGAGAGAATGAAAGAATTCACCTTTGATTTTTTTTTCCCTTCAATTTTTTTATTTTTTTCTTCTAAATATGGATTTATTTTTCAATTCATTTATTGAGTAATGTCCTAAATATCTATTTTCTAAATTTAGGTTAAAATTTTATAAATTTATGTAGATGTAATATTATTTAATATTTTGATATATATGTAATATTTTCTAAATAATTAGCATATATGTTGGAATAAAAACAAATATTTTAAAAATGAAATATAATTTACAATGATTTTTAAAATAATTATTTCAAATAATTATATTATGTTATTTAGAGAATAATTAATATTATTATATCGAGGGCTGGAGCCACATGCAAAACGTGAGCAATTGCCTACCCTGAAATAAAATAGAAAACTTCAACTTTTCATGAATTTAGATGAAACCTAAGATAAAGTTATTCTCGTGTTTCATATATAAAAAGATGCTGCTTTGTGCTTAACATTTGCTATTTATAATAATTACATAAACTAAAAGAAGATGACGTGTATTTAGTATTTGTTAATTTCTAATTACATGGAAATATGAAATATTTGTTGAGGCTTCAGCCATAGCTTTAATGATAAGTGAATAAATAAATTTCCATTTAGTGTATATATATATATAGCAAACTACATATTATATGCCTTGAAATATATAGCAAATTTTTTACAAAATTTTCATTAAAAAATGCTTAAATTTATAATCTGAAAACATGATACTTATACTATAAACGATCGCTTGCTCCACTTGGTAGCTATTCATGTTATTATTCGATTTCATAGGCTTTCTATAAGTCTAATCTGCGCTTCTTTCGGCATAATTGTCTAAATGATTAAATATGATAAATAACATCACCATAATGATAATAACAATAAGTTGAAATAAATTTGAAAATAAAATCTTAAAATATGAACAATAATAAACTAACTCATATATATATATATATATATATATATATATATATATGAAGATTATTTAAAAAATTTAAATAAAAAAAGGACTGGTGAGAACCGTGTGAAAAAAAAAAAAAAAAGAGCTTTTAAGATTTTAGAGAGTGGGAGAGACTGCGGAAAATTTTTCTTTTTAATTTTATTTGCACATATGTTTTTGTTATTTTATTTAGTTAACTTCAGTTTGCCCATTCTAACCAAATTTTCCGCCTCTGCCACTTATTATATCATATTATTTAGGCAATGATTAGAACATCAACATATATAAAAAAAGTATATTCCTTGATCCCACATCTGCTTGTTATTCTTCTTTAAAAAAAAAAAGAAAAAAAAAATCTGTCTATTATTAGTAGGGATACAAACTAATTTTGAATAATTATTTGTACCCAGATCCATTTAAACTCATTATTTATACCATCTCAAACCTAAATGCATTTAATATAAAATAAATTAACAAAAATATAAGAAAATCTGAAAATTATATATCTCCATTAAACTTTTATCTCATTTTCTCCGTTCAAACAAAAATTGAAGCACGTGGATATAGGTAGGGACAGACCTTTGTGTCTTGTGACAACTCCTCCCTTTCATTTTTAATTTTAATGCAAATTTTTATGTTGTTTTTATTACATATTTATATCTATTTTGCATAGATCTATGTTATTTATGTTTTTACAATTTATCTCCATCTTCCAGTTTATAATCTCTTATGTGGAGTATTTGTTTTGTTTTTTCGCATTTATTTTATTTGAATAAGTGTGTAATTTGCGAAATTTTTTAAAATACACAATAATATTTATTTTTTAAAATTTAGTACTGCGTTCTGTGTTAATTATAAATAATTAAGTTAAATATAGAAGATTTTAGAAGTTTGTTTAACCAATCTTCGTTCTATAATTTTTACTATTTTTGTTTTATAATACTTGTTATATTTAAAAAAATAGCTTGTTTTAAAATATTTGTTACATTTATGATTTTAATGAATAATAAATATTTTTCTCTATGTTTACTCTTCGTATATGACTAATAATTATTATTGTAATTTAATAATTTTTTTAAAAAATTAAAAATAATATAGTCAATTTAAACAAATTTAATAATTTGTGACAAATATATATAGAACATATGTAATCTTACATTTGAGAAAATAGTTTGTCTAATATACTTGTAACATTTATTGTTTCAAAGTGTAATAAATATTTTTTTCATATTTATTTTTTATATATGATCAATAATTATTACTTCAATTTAATGATTATCTTATAAAATTAATATTAAATTAATGATAATAGAATCAATTTATTTAATAATTTAGATAAATTTAATAATTTTCTTAAAGGACGTGAAATTTTAAATATGACAATTATTATATAATCAAGATAATATTTATATTTATACCAAACTTATTTAATTAATATCCAACACCATTTTAATCAAATCGTAAGGAATTAAATTCTGTAGTTAGCTAAACGAGGATTCTACAGGAACGTTCGTTCAACCTTTTTCTTTTTCTTTTCCTTTTTTTATGAAATTACAGGAACATTGAACCTTATTTAGTAAGAAAAGGGCGTTAACATTTTTGGCAATTAGACAAACATAATTAATTAATTAATTAATTAATTAATTAATTGAATTTTATTAATATAAATTACAAAACCTGAATGGATCTTACAATTGGAATCAGAGTCATCAATGACCAACCCATAACTACGTGCTAGCTCCCTATAAGAAAAATAATAACAGCAATACAAATAAAAATCAACAATAAAAAATAAAAATATAAAATTAATAAATTTTCGACATTTCTTCTAATTCACTTCTTCAAACAATCAAACATCAGTCAACCCCATTTTCCAAGTCAACAATTTCTTCTTCTTGCCTAAAACTCCATTAACAAGTTGAAGATATCCGGTGAAGGTAAAGGAGAAACTAAACTAGAAGTTGGTAACAAACCAGAAGGACTAACCACAAAACTACTATTTCCAAACGGACTACTCATCACATCATTGAAGAAATTTGGATCTATCACCGGAGAAAAGAATCCAGACGATACCGGAGATAACATCGCCGGCGCCGGAGATAAGATTCCCGGAAATTGACTTATTTCTACTCCTTCTATCATATTTATTAGATCATTATTACCTTCATCACTGTTAGTGTTCGAGTTTCTTGCTCTTGGACTTGCTTTCTCTGTAACAGCTAATCTTGCTGCTGGTGATATTTCGCCATCACCGGAGAAGTCACCGGAGGATAATCCTGTCAGGCGTTGGACGACGGCCATGAAGTCGGAAACCTCCGTGTGGATGACTTTTGGAGAGACAGCGTAGATGATTACAGGTTCCTGTGGTGGAGGAAGTGGGGGTTTCTTGATTTTGTGAGAGTCTTGGTGAACTTTAAGTGCGGTAGGGCGAGGGCCTTGGATTTGGTTCCTTTTTTTTGGCGGTGGTGGTTGAGGCGGTTTTGATTGTAATTGCCGTGATGGTGGTGGCGGGGGTGGGTCGCCGCCGATGGAAAAGCGGGAAGGATCCATCAACAATGGGTGCGAAAACTGAAAATATGGATGGTGGAGAGAGAAAGTGGGAGAAAGGGGAAATTGTACTTTTTTGGAGTGTTTGAATAGTTTTTAGTACAAGTTGCAAATTAAGAATAATAATAATAACAATTCGTGGAAATGAGAATTATTTGCATTGGTCTAAAAGCCAGGAAAATAAAAGTCAAAATGCAAAACTCGTGCATTATATATTGCAAAGGGTAAACAACTATTTAGTCCTTGAAGTATTACCAAATTGATTATCACGTCCCTCTATTTAGAGAACTAATTGCAGTGTCCTCAGATTTAATGTCCTTCGAACTAGGAAGTACTTCCATCTGAAAAGACCCTTTTTCAACATTAATTAGAAGAAAATGACAAATTTATCCTTATTCTCCTTCAGATTTGTTTGTGATGATCCAAGATTTCAATTAGAACCATTAAATTTATCGAAATTAGTCTCAAAATGATCATTTATACACTCTAATATGGGATCACTAAAGAAAGCTCGCTTCTCTATTTCACTCTAATGCAAGATCTAAATATTGATTTTTTGCCTGATTCGATATAAGAAGCTTGTAAATTTGAAAATTTTTAAATTTTTATGGTCGGCGAACAAAAAGGAGAGGAAAAAATTAAGTGAAAGGGAAGCGATGAGATATTAGTTAAGGCATGGTCCATTTGGTTTTAGAAACAACATGCAATTTTCTGATTTCAGTATGTAAAGGTTAGGTTCTAATTTCAATTGGTTGGTGCAGTGAAAAAGCATGCGGAAAAAAAAAAAAAAAAAAAAAAAAAATTGGCTGGAGAAGCTACGTACAAGTAAGGACCAAGGTAAGAAGCAGAGCATGAGCGCCTGACAACAACGACAAAAAATTCGCTAGTAATAAAAATAAGTAAAGTCTCATTTTTATGGGAATTGTATATCAAATATTATTATTATTATTTAAACCGCTAAAAATAGAATTAATTCTGAAAAATTAATTTAAAGGAAATAAAAAAAATAAAATCAAGCAATGAGAAAGAAATCAAGAAAGTAACTGTTGAAAAGAAACTAAGTTTAAAACTGAGTAGAGATTTTAACTTCACTCAAATTTTTTCAATTTATCCTATTAGAGAAATAACTTTACAATCGCTAATAAACTCTCGATATTTTATGAGTTATTTTAACTCGATTTAATTATCCATCTATTAATAGCGCAATCAAATATAGATTAAATAATTAAATTTTAGTGATTATTTAGAAATCCACAAATTACGGCTTTTAATTTTATAAAAACCTCAAGAAATGGGCTTGACCATTGGTATAGACATAGATTAGTGCACCTCTTGTTTTGGATTTTGTTGTATTTAGTTTAGGTGAATATTGATGTTTTGACCATATTTTTTTATTTAAGCTATTCAAGTTAGGTTGAGTGTATGAGGGGCCTAATGGCTCAGATTAGTACTTGAATAAAATAAGTTTGTTTTTGGACAATTTAAATTAATAAAATTTAATCCTTTTGCTAATAAAAAAAAAATTTATGAAAATCTATCACGAGTCAAACCATCTAACTCTCATACCAAATTATTATTCTCACAAAATTTATTGCCTTGTTCATATAAAAAACTTTTCTCTTAACAGTGATTAATGAAATAAATTAATTCAGGGGAGAAACTCTGCCTGGAAGGACTTAGTTCAACATAATAAATAAATTAACTCACAAAAAATTTCATAATGAAAAATAAACAAGAAAAAAGTTTAATAAAATTTTGAATGCCTTTTTCAAGAAGTAAAAACTAGTCTATGATAGATTTGAGTAATTTTTTTTTAATTTTGACACAACTTGGGTACTTGAAGTCTTAAAGAGAGAAACTATGCAGAGTGAACAATAGAACAAAAGATAATATACCATGAAAAATACTCAAAATAGCTAGTTTTTATCTTTGTATAGACTGTTTGGAATATCTTTGAATTTGTTTAAAAAAATGAATTTCTATTGAGGAATAAACTTTTTGGAGATAGGAAACTGATTAAGTTTTGTATTTCTTTCCAATTAGGATTCCGTCAACATCTAAATAGTACTCCAACTTTAATGAGGCACATCACAACAGATTTATGCAGGCAATATGAGCTTAATCTGAAATCTTAGCTCAAGTTGAACTCTGCAAAGTAGCATGGGGTGCTAGATAGCATGGCCCAGACGTGCTTCTTGTTGCATGCCATAGCCAAATGATTGCTTTTAATCCTCTTTTGCATTTTTTATTGTTTTCCTATAAAAGTTCTATAAAATTTATCAAAATCAATTGAAATAGGTTATATCGAAAAACATAAATATTTAACTAAATAAAACAAAATAAATAAAAATGAATGAAATCCTAAAAATAATTTAATAAAAATAAAAATAAATATAAAAATTAGACCTATAACACCTCTTTGCTTGTAAACAAACAACTTACGTTGTTCTCACTAGCAGCCTTTTGCTTTAGCATTTGGAACCCATTTTCTTAACTATATATACACAACTAGCCGAAATTCTGCGCTTCGCTCGCAACAGATAATTGATATTGTTTAAATAATTGTTTTGTTTCTTTTCAAAAAAGAAAAGTTATGCTTAAGTTTTATTATTATTATTATTTAAAAAAATTATTTACATTTTTATGTTAATATCAATAACAAAAATATTTGGACATTTTTTTTCTGTTATCTTTTATTTTATTCCATTTAAATTAGATTATGATTTCAATTTAAATTAAAAATAGATTATGCTTCTCTATTATTGACTTTGGGAAGTTACAGTCGTTTCCTTATATTTCATATTAGTTTCTTTCAATCCTTCTCACCTTCAAGTAATGAATTTAATTTGGTTGATGCCTAGGGATAGAGAGGCATGACAATCACTAGAATTGTATTTAAATAATTTTTATGGCTACCAACTTTCAATAAAAATAAAAAGAAATAATTCAAATACATGTTGAAAGAGCTAACATAAATATATTATTCATAATCTAAGTTAGTAATCTTGTTGTTCCTATTGGTTGGCTTGAATGATACTTGTAAATCCAATTATTTTGGATTGATCATCAATTATTGGAAAATATCTGAAATAGAAAAGTCTTGAATCCTTTTTTATTGCTTTCTAGCCTTGTATTTATATACAACTCGCTGTTTTGAAGAAGCCAGTAACTTGCTCCTAACAAAATGGCTTTCAATTACTAATATCCTACCTAACTTCTCTTTAGAATAAATACATTACAATCTGCAACTTTTTACTTAAGTCTTCTCTATATTTGCTGCAATCCTGTTTGGTTCAATAATCAACGTTTCATTTTCAGGTGTTTTATAACATCAATTGTCGAAAGATATTGAACATATAGAGAAGCGCAAATAAATAGCAGTCCAAACCAAATGAGTTAAACCAATGAGTATGTACTGAACAGATGATTAAACCAAATCATAAACAAATAGCAGTTGCAAATCAGAGAACATATACTTAAACGAATAAGTTATAAAATAAAGGTTCAAAATACTAGTAGCATGCACACCTCCATGGCAATAAAAAAGTCATTGGCAAAGCCTGGTAGAAGGCAAAGATCTGTGTTTCGGTAATATTAGAACCGGCCAAATCAGCTTACTAAAAACAATCCTAGAATTTTTTTGACAAAAAAGCAGATCTTCATTTTTTTTTTCCATGCTTACAACCTTTGATGTTGCCTTTTATGGTCAGTTTCACCTACAGAAATTATTGGTTATTTGAAATGAAAGAGTTGAAGCATGCTCCGTGACTTCGTAATTTAAACAATGTACTAACACCAGATGTTCCTGATCTATACAGTGGAATCATGTCAATAAATATCAAGCAAAATTAAAATAAAAAAGTAAGCTCTCTAGTTGTTTCTTACCCTCTGGAAAAGCATGTCTTTTTCCATTTGTATTTTCAAGTCTATGACAAAATTACTTAGGTCTTCCAAAACACATTTAGCTTTAAGATTTTCTTGAAAGTTTTTTCTATATCTCTCAGAAATAATCAAGAGACTTTCTGATGAAAGTTCTGGAATACAAGAAGAGTACACCTGCAAAAATGATTGCAAATTCAGATCAAACATTAAATTCATATCAATTGAATAATAAAATCAGCTAATGAAAAATCATATTAGATGACAATGATTTAACGTGATCGCTGATAATGAAGAAATGAACATGATAAACATGCATACATATGATAAAAGAATACTCAAACCACTAAAAGAATACATGCATGCATTGCATGTTACAAATTGTTTAGAATAGATGATGAATAAATGAATTACGTTTAAAAAGATGAAGAGTTATATATAATAAGTGTTTTAGTTGGATTAAGTTACAATATATATAACAATTCAAAATTTAAAAGTTAAAGTTGCAGTTGAATTAGATTAAATTAAATATCAAAACTTATTAATTATTCATATTAAATTAAAAAATTAATTGTATTGGCCAATCAAAATACAGAAAAATAAGAAATAAATTTAAAATTTTCTAAAAAAACAAAAATACAATGCTGACAAAAGAGTACGCGTTAAATCTTCTTTTTGTTTCAGCTTTTATATATAAATATAGATTGTATTTTCGGCTTTAAACAACTCAATCCCTTGACGGTATCATTTTACCTTCCTCAATTCTAAGTTCAAGAGAGTAAATTGCTCAATAAATTTAAATGATCTCGTAATCAAAATCAAAATCCAAACACCTTTTTCATGACTACTATATATTTAACTAGAATTAATTCAATTTTCTTTTTTTTTTTTGCGCGTTTACTTTGTTTAGTTTTATCTTTGTAAATATTCAAAAAGGGTAAAGGGTATTTTTAAGCTTAATTTTTCTTCTTTTACTGTTAAATATGCTTTGAGTTAGCTCACAGCAAAATGCTCTCTTTTTCAACTCAAAGACCTTTCAGTTTGACAGAAACTAAATTAAAAAAATTTTTATTGGTTCTTTAAAATAGAGAGATAGGGTAATGAATTTCATAACACCTCTACTACTAAATATATAATTATTTAATTATCCTAATACAAATGCCAAATGCCTACTTGTAAAAACTGAGAATTAAATAAAAAAACTGAAAATTTGTGGAAGGATATAACGAGTTTTTAATCCTAGCAAAAAAAAAAAAAAAAAAAAATTCAGTGCAGTGATTTTTATATTATATTTGGATTGGAGCGTTTAAAATAAATTTTTATTTTTATCTTTTTTTTAAGATTCTTTTATTTTATATATAGTTAATAAAATTTAAATTTAAATTTAAATTCTTTTTAAGTGAAGAGGATGAACCAACTAATTCCTTTCCTCTAACTTCCATTTTTCTTTCAAAACCAATAATTATTCAACAATTGAACCACAAATTTTTAAATTGAGGGTAGAATCTTTTTCTCAACCGATAGTTTCGGAAACACAGTCAGCATTGGAGATAATACTAATTTCTGCCGTACAAAATACGTTAACATATAATAATAAAATATATTAAATAGTAGTATTATACTTCTAAATTAACTCTATCTAATAAACAATATAAAATTCATAATCCTTATCCTATCTTGATTATTCAAAATCCAGTATATATATTCAAAATCCAGTATATATACTCTAAAATCACCATACAATCACCATAGAGACGAGTTAATTCACAATTCACTACTTCTCAAATTCTGAGAGTCTAACAATCGGTTTCGAAGAGCGTAGAACATACCTTTAATTCTAAAAATTTTTAAGTACGCGTCTTCTAAAATTTCTTTATGTCGATATTTTGAAAAACAAAAAAAAAAAGAATAATTAGCTAAATAATTTATATGGAACATTTATCTTTTAGTTTTGTTTTATTTTCTTAATATTTTTGTTTGTAAATCCATTTATTTGACCTGGAGATGAAGGAGAAGCTTTTATTATAGACTAGGAGGGAACGAATTATTATAGATTTTCTATTATGGCAAAGGAGAAGGCTGGGATTCATTAGAGCGAGGGAGAGAAATTTTTTAATATATTATTTGATAGAAAACAAAATATAAATAAATAAGAGAGAGAAATTTGAAATATAAATAAACATACTAGAAATTTATCCAATATTATTAAATAAAAATAAAATAAAGAAATAAAAGAGAAAGGGATGGGTGTCGTTTGGTACTGAATGCATGTTGTTGAGTAGAAATTTGGGACCCAAAAATATAGGTTTGTTTTGTATAATTTTTTCTTTTAAAAAAATTGAAATGTACCAATGAAATTATCTTCAACTTGTTGGAAAACAAATCATTTTTATGATATTAAAAAGAATATATTCCTTTCTGTTTCCTATTGTTATTTGATTAAAATGTCAAAAAAGAAAAGTAATGGCAAAAATAGTTTTTTGCTTATGCTTGAGGAAGCAAAAATAGGGAATTAACATTATAGTGGTAGAAACTAGAATATAAACATTGAGGGTGAAAATTTAATACTTCTATTTCAAAAATATGGTCGGTCTACAAAGTATAATTTAGGTTGATTTTTGTGATTAAATTTTTTTTCCAATAAAAACTGGTAGGTGTATTTTTTTTTTTAAAAAAAAAAGTTAATTTCTAGAGACAGATCATTTTTTGAACTATTTTAAATACATTCCTAACATTGGCCTAAAATATTAAAAAAAAAAAATCATAATCTTATAATTCTCTCTAATAAACTCGAACTTTGATCAATAAGAAAAAATGATTTTTATTTATTAATTCACTTATGATATATACTTGATTTTTCTAATGTTTCAGAAAATGAGTAACAAAATGCTCAAATACTAGAAAGTTGTTTGAGAAATATAATTCATTAATAATAAATTCAAGTGTTATAAATACTCAATTAGATCAAACATAAATTTATTATCAGAATTAATAGAGAGTTCGCTGATTCTTTAACAAATGAAAAGAATTATTTATATTTTTTAAATAATAAAATTAAAATAAAAGAAACAATATTGAATTTTTTTACTTGAAGATGATTTTGTGAGATTTAGTTTGTGGTTGATATTATTCATATTGAATTTTAATAGATGTTTGTCGTCAAATTGTCCAATTGAGAATTGAGATTTTTTTTTGAATTTCAATTTTTATGTTCTATTTTAATGTTATATATACAATGGGTTGAGTTTAATTGGAATGTTGAGTTTGTATGTAATGGAGGCCTAGCAGTGGCCATAACTTGGAGTTATAAGGTGTTTCGATTATAGAAATGTTTTTTTTTTTACCTTAGTTTAAACATTTATATGGAAAACTGTGCCGAAATTCATTTAGAAATTAAATTACTAAATGCATAATAAATCAAAACATTGCGAATCAATGTAGCAGTAGAGACACAAATTTTAATTGCACGTTCAGTGTCTTTCTCATTTCTATAAAAGAGAAGACACTAAATTGTCTAAGTTGGATAGTCTAGGAATGTTTATCAGTAGAAAAAGCATGAAACAACAAATCTTTACATATGCTTTTATACAAAATTTATGTTGTATCTCCTCCTGTGTTCTCTGAATGCATATATAGTGGGTTCAATCGATCCATATAATGTATTCAAAGAACTATGGGGAGATGCTGCAGAAATTTTATTTGGCGCATTTAAGAAAAAATGCGAGATCTTTGCACAGAATAGGCGTAGTGAAACTGGCGGTGATGGAGCAAGACCATCGAGATACACATGCGGGTCCATCTCTGCTATAGAGATCGCTCAAATATTAGTAAGTAAATTATTAAAAGTTCCTCACGCTGATGTTTAATGGAATAATTAGAAATATTAATATGTTATGCATAAAACTATGAAATAGGCTGAGAAATATGGTCGTCATCCTACACCGATGGAGGTGTTCAGATATACTCAAACAAAGGACCACGATGGAGAGACTTTCATCGATAGGCGTGCAATGGGCATTAATGTGAGTATGAAACATTTTTCTATTATAATGGTATTCTATTATTTACCCATTTAATGGAGGTGTTCACTATAGTTAGCATCTGTATAAAAATCGTTGGATGTAATTTATTTTTTAGGAAAATTACAATATAGCTTGCGATCGTGTTCTATCTTCTCAGCCTGCATCGGATGTCGAGCCGAGTGTTGATGAGTTAGCTTTATACTTAGACACGGTAGGGGGCAAAAGAAGAGTGTTAACATATGATATTATTCTTATTAAATATAACCCTAAATAGGAATTAAATTAGAATTTAGAATCCTAATCCTACATGGACTGTTCGGACTCCAATATATATACCTAAATTTTACCCTAAAGAGGGGTTAATCATAATTGTTCTCTCTCAAAATTCTGAGAGTTTAACAAAGAGGAAGGTGTACAGCATTGGCTCTCAGGCATCACAGTACTACTGTAGCTCAGATTCAAGCGTTGCTGGTGCTCCATCACGATCACCTCCCGATCATAGTGCTGAGGAGATTAGTACATTGAGAGCTCGTGTTGATGACTAGGAGAGACAGATCGCGGAGCTTAGAGCACTTGCGATGCAGATGTTTGGTCCACAGATGACTGCTACTTCATCTAATCCTCCGCCTGTTCCACATACACCAATGCCAGCTATTGTCGCGCCTCAGGCGCCATCTTTCATTCCTCCTCCAGATATTGTACCTGATAGTACAAATACATCGGTCACTCCTCCAGACGCTACAGTGAATCCAAAGGACAGTAAATGAGATCCTCTAGCTACTTCATCGGAACGACATCATAGATTTGACTTTGGACCATTTTAGATTGTCATTTTCATTTATTTTTGCTTTTATTTTTTATAACTTAATACTTTGACAATGTTTCTTTGGATTGTTGGAATGATGATTTCTCTCTATATATATGTGTGTGTGTGTGTGTGTTTGTATTGTTTTTCAATAGTTTATAAAATGTTGGTATAAATATTTTTAAAATATTTTTTTTACTGTAAAATCATTTTGCGATCGATTTGAGATTGATTGACGATAGAAAATGAAAATTAAATTACAATATTGCGACCGATTTGAAACTACGTGAGAAAAAAATTGTGATCAATTTGTGACAACAAAAAAAAATTAACGACCAATTGTTAGGCGAAAAATATTACGATCAATTTTGCAACGGAATAACCATGACTGAATATTTACTAATTTGCGATTGAAATTATTACATTTGCGACAATGTGAAAATTGATCGCTTTTTTTTTTTGCGACGAGTATTTTACCGACTATTGTTGGTCTATCGCAAATCGATCGTAATTTATAATTTGCGACCGATTTTACTTATTTTGTGACAGATTGGTCGGTCGCAAAATGGCGTGTTTTTTGTAGTGAAATACTGCATGTGAAAGCATTTTGTTGGAACCCGAAAATGGGGATTTGTAATGAGGAATCTGGTATTAGTAGGTCAACCAAATTTCTTATGACAAATTACAGTGTACTGCCAAAACAAGAATTATTGATTATTATATGGAAATATTATTGTTCTCCTCATTATATTGTGAAATTGTCAAAGCATATGATTGAGGAGTTATTGTCAAAGCGTTTTACTATATTATGTCGGTATAATCTCAAAACATAGAATATATTTGTAATGAAGAATATGCACAATACATGAAGCATATTCGTTACCATTACAAAAAACTTACATTGCTTCAACTTTTCCGTACAAAAAGTGTCACCCACCTAAAATGTCATTTACCAACACAATGTATACTAACACATAACTTTCATTTATCAAAAAGTGTCACAAAGACTAAACCTACTACCACCTAACTTCATAATGTACATTCAGTTACTAACACTTATACAACTACTAAGCCATTTTCCTAAGCACAAATAGAAAATGAATGAAATTCAGCAAACTAGAGAGCATGCAAAGTGCAATTGCAATTTTTAGATAGCCCACAACAGAGTCTATTCTATCAACCTTTGTCAAAATTCTTCTGCTTTCCTCCCTTTGATTAACAACAACATCTTTTACATCAAGTATATCTCTCATTACTTTGCTTTGTTGTGCAACTTCATCGTCTTCCATCTCTCTTGGAAGCCTTGAGTTTTCAAAAGAATTTGTTGGCTTACACTAGCCTAGAAAAACTCCACACCAATTATTTTGATAGAAATAGTACAAGCGATTCTTATTTTCGCTTGTTTCGGTGATTCTAATGCCAACCCTTTTTCCACATTTGCAAATCGTGTTTAGGTACCTCCCTTCCCAACCACTGTTAGTCGCACTTGAAGCTGACATCATTCTCTCTCGCTTTATAGCAAACCCTAGCCGACAACTTCCTCTCTCTCTTTAATACATGATTTTTTTTATTTTAATTTCGCTTTTGCAATTTTTTTATATTTCTTTGTATAAATACACTAGTGTTGCTAGTAAAGGGTATATTAGGGAATCTATTTTTTTTCCTTTTTCCTCTTACCACAATTCTTTTCATTTACTTCTTCAATAAAATGGCTAAAATTGGACGGAGGATACTTTAATTTAACGGTAATAAACTATAGCGATAAAATCATATAATAATTAAAATACAAGGATAAACTAGTTAATTACGCCAAAACATAGGGATAAAATTTTAATTTTTCTAATAAAAAAGACCGAAATTGATATTCCATCTCTTTGAAATTCAACATATGAATTCTTAAACGAGTCTTTTGCACATAAAAAATTATTTTGTTTTTTTATTACTAACGATATTGAAAAAATTAATATATATATCCACAAAATTGGGAGATTTGTGGAAAAATTTTGGATATTTTAAAATTTTTAATGATGCTACATATAAAATTTAATGGGTTTATTATCCCACATCTCATTTTTTTTCCTACATGCATTAATATTGTTAGTGCACTTCAAGAATTTGAAAATGATGATGTATTAAAAGACTGTTTTATCAATGAAAAAAATGGTTATCCTATTTTAAAAATATGTCTCATCTTGTGTATTTGATCCTATATGTAAATTTGAAGTTTTATTTAAATATTTGACTCTTTGTGATGAAATATTAAATCTTAATGTAGAAGACAGTGTTAATATAAATGTAGTATTGCATGAAGTTAGAAAAAATATTATAGAATTATATACTAAATTTATTGAATATTCTAGTTCATTTATTTCTTCTAATTTTTCTCAATTTAATAATCAATCATTTCAAACTAAATCGGTAAGTATTGGTGTTGCTGAATGTATATTATTAAAAAGACAAAAAAGACCTAGGGAGATTTAGTTCTTTTCTCGAACTTGATAATTATTTTGCGACTTCTTTTGAGTTTGGTAATAGTTTTGCGGATAATAATTTTTCAATTTTAGATTGATGGAGTCATCACGCCAATACATTTTCAACCCTTTCACTAATTGCAAAATAAGTTTTAGCAGCTCCAATCTTTATTGTTGTGGTTGAACAAACTTTTAGTCAAAGAGGAAACATATTTTATGAAACATAATCTAGTATGACATCTAATTTACTAGAAGCACAACCATGCATGGATGATTAGAGTAAGTCTGAACTAAGAGCACAGGAGAGTATCAAAGAAAATAAAGATTTATATGATTTTTACGATGGGTCCTCAATGGAAATATCAACTGGTGATGAAAATAACGATTAAGGTAAAAGGAGTGAAATTGGTACAAGGTAACTAGGAATTACGTGGACTTTGGTTCCTCTAAACTCCAAGAGGATATGTAGACAATTTAATTCTTTAAGCCTTTTTTTTTTTTAAAAAAAAAATATGTTCAAACTTTTTTAAACAAAAATTAAATCAAGTTAAGACTTTTTTTAAAAAAATAAATATATTAAGTTCAAGCATTTTTAATTTTTTAAGGGTATTTTTTTTAGAGATAACAAATTTTTAAATTTTAAATTTTGAAGAAAAAATATTCTCTAATTTTTTATTTTACAATTATGTGATTTGCCAAAAAATCAATTGAAGAATCAGTCTAAACTATCAATTTTAGAACCGTTAAAGAACCAGAATCAAAACTATAACTGTTCGGTTCCAAACTGTAACAAAAACCGTCAATTTCCAGTTCGATTTTGGTTCTAAAAAACTTGTGGTTCCAGAACAAAATCCTGTGGTTCTAGAACCATGGCCAGGTCTAATTATAGGTTGTCTTCAGTGTACTTAGGCATTATCTTATAATATGTTGATGTGATGAGTTTGAAACTTGCTTAAATTGTTGGAAAAAAAAAGAAAAGAAAGAGGTAAATTATATAGAAATGGAGTTTCTTCAAGGAGAGAAAAAAAAAAATGAAAGTATGAAACAATTCTTTATTAGGGACTACTTCAAGGGAATGATTGATGCATAATTGCATATGTATGGATTGCATACTCAAATATAAAGATGTCATCATTAAAAAAACCTCAAACTTTGCGGCTAGTTTTAATTATACTCTAAATTTAATTTTCTTCTCTTGGTAGGTTGAATTTCAACTGTAATTACAATAGCATGCTAGATTAAAATTACACCTAATTTAATGAATAAAATATTATCTCTATGGAACCAATTTAATCTTTTTTAAATCAAACTCACTTCCACCATCACTCCTTATAAATAAATAAAATATTTATATTTATTTATATAAAATATTAAAATAAAAATAATATATTTATCTTAAAAATAAAAATACCTTTATTATTTATTCTTATAATATTGATAATAAGTAATTCTCAAAAAATAAAATGACATTGTAATAAATAAAATATATTTTGTTGATTTAATCAATAATTTGTTTATGGCCAGAGATGTGGCACTTATTCAACAAATCACTTTGTTGCTTTCCGACCGCAATGATGTTTGGTTTTGGAACCACAATGGTACTGGTATCTATCAAGTGAAGTACGAATATAAAATGGCTTTGCAGGAGATTTTCAATGAATTTTACCTCTATGATGACTAGTGGACCAGGCTATAGAAAGCGCAAATTCCAATAAAGGCAAAATTCTTTGCATGGAGACTGTTACAAAGAATTTTGCCATGTACCATCAATTTCAGAAGGAGAAGAGTTGAAGTGTCATCTTTATGTTCTTTTTGTAACTAGCTTCATGAGATTGAATGTCATTTGTTACATGACTGTTATTATGCTAGATTGGTATGGCTAAAAACTCATGTTGGGTGGAATCCGATTTCAGACTTGAACTCTTAATTACAACATTTTATGATGCAGAGACGAAAGAAGAACAAGAGCAAGTCTTATGATCTTGTGGAGCATCTAGTGCAGTAGAAACCAGTTAATATGGCATCATAAAATGGACAATCCAACTGTTATAATTTATCGGGCACGAATGATTCTTCATCAATGGCTGTCGGTGCAGGAGGGCCAGCTGCACAATAGTGCTCAACACCACACTTCTGTACAGGTATGGAGTGCTCCACCAATCGGTGTTTTCAAATGCAATATAGACGTAGCTATTTTACCTGATGGTAGATATGGTTTGGAAATGATTTTAAGAGAAACAAATGGTATGTGTATGGCTGGTTGTGTGCAAGCTGTTCATGGTAATGGTGACCCTTTAATTGATGAATCTATTTGCTTTAGGGAAACTTTAAATTGGTTAAAGGTCCTAAATCTTTTTCCTGTTATTATAGAGACAGATTGTGAAGTGCTAATATTAGCATTACATTCCTCATCTATGACAGTCTCGTCGTATTTTTCCGTTTTGGTTAATGATTGTAAGGCTCTATTACATGAGCTTCAATTGGTTGATTATTATTTTGTTAAAAGGTCAGCGAACCATGCGGCTCACGTTTGTGCTATGTTCTATGTCTGGCATTTCATGGGGGTATGGCCACTGATTTTTATGTTTGATGTTTCATTGGCAGATTTGAATAATATGCGTTGATGTGCTATGCCAATGTTTTTTTAAAAAATAAAATATATTTTTGTAAGAGATTTAACTTAAGCATAAACAAATTTCATGCTTAAAAAATGGTAAAACAAAAGTCGTATAACTAACTAAATTTATTACTTTATTTGGCTTTTTATAATTCTTAACCAATACTAATTAGGGTGTTGTTAAACTGTTAGTTTTTTATTAACCTAACTATAAGAGAGAGAGAGAGAGAGTATAGGTCCAATGCAAATAATAATTTATTCATTAAATTATATACAATTTGAAATTAAAGTGTTATTGTAACTAAAATTGAAATTCAGGATACCAGAAGAAGAAAGTTTAATTTAGAGTATAATGAAAATTACCTTCAAAGTTTGGGGCTTTCTTAATGATTTAGCCTCTTAATAAAACATAAATGACCTAATACATAAATTTGTCTCTAAAATTTACGCGATTTGCCTTGTGGCACCTTTAAATTTGCAAGGGGCATATTATAATTCTATATTTTAACATTTCAGTAATAATTATCTTCTAGCCCAAATAAAATGATTTTGTAGCAGTTCAATTATGATCCTACACTTTTATATTTTATTTTGACAATTGGCATAATTATCACTGAAAAGTGAAAGTGGAAGCTCATAATAGGTCTTCTGCAACATTGAAGGTACCACAAAATAATCGTGTAAACTTCGAAGGCAAATTCATGCAAACGTGAATAGAATAAGGGGAAAAAAAACGGAGAAAAAAAGTGTATAATCTCTAGAGTCATTATTGCAGCATAATATATAACTCTTTAGAAGAATCTTCTTTTTTCTTTTTCAACAACTCTTCTTCTTCTTTTCCACTTGGGGCCATTTCTTTTCCATTTCTAGCTACGTAGCCCTACTTTTTCTTTTCATTGTTCATAGCCAGAAGCATATTATTTGCATCTATATTCTCATTTCTCAAGCTACCCTCTTTACATTTCATGAGCTCATTTATTGGAAGAAGCAAAATAAATTGAAAAATCCTTTTCATTTTCGATTGCACGTAGTTTTCCTTTACTTTTAGTCATTGGCTCCCATTAATTTAAGTGTTGAAAAACTAAACTCCGTAATTTAAAATCTTGGCTTCGCGATTAACGGTTGACTATTACAAAATAGGAAATCAACTATTAGGCTACTTATTGCCTCATGACCAATCTTCCTTTTCTTTAGATTGGCATTTCCTTTATGCTTTAATTGCCTTCTAATATGCCTCCATTCTCTCTGGATGCACTTTTGGTGTTCACATTTGTCTGCAACCGAAAGACATTGTGAGCTGTGGCATAAAATCTTTCTTTAATTTTCATTTTTGAGCTTTCATCATTATATGTTAAATTCAGTCACATTATATCTCAAATATTTCCAACATATATATATTTACTTGCTAGATACCACATTAATCAAATATACATATCTCCATTCCTAGAAGATCATCAAGTCTTCTGGCGATATGGCCTCCAGAAATGTACTTCCACGCAGGGCAAAATCACAGTTTTTAGCATTAAAGCAGGAAAGCTCCGTTCAAGATCAAGGTAATCAGATAATCTTTCCCAGTTCCTTTTTCATCGCGGCTCTCCAAATGTATCTTTAATGTAAATATTTATCCAAAACTTTGGCAGAGATAAAAGACAGAGAGTACCTTCAAAATCTGGCTCTATATAAGGCAGTTGACAATGGCGATTGGGAGGCTGCGGAGAAATTCCTTGAACAACATCCAAATGCCGTGACTGCTAGTCTTTCAGCGGACGACGACACAGCTCTCCACGTAGCAGTGCTAGCAGGGCACGTAGATATCGTAAGAGAGTTGATCAAACGGTTAAGCCCAGAGGATCTAGCAATCAAAAACAAAACAAATGCCACTGCCCTTAATTATGCTGCTATTGGAGGAATTACAAAGATAGCCGAGGACTTAGTCGAAAAGCAGAAGGATTTGCTTACCATTCCTAATCAGAATGGCCAAATACCTGTTGTTGTAGCTTCTCTTTATGGTCATAAAGAAATAGTTCGTTACCTTTATAATGAGACTCCCAAAGAGGAGTTTAGTCCTCAAAAAGGCAAGAACGGAGTTATGCTTCTCACTGCTTGTATCATTGATGAACTCTATGGTAAGTTTACACTAGGAATGCATTTGATTATGTCACATTATATTTCACTATAGCTCACCAAAAGAAGCTATATCATCAATATCTATTTGGATTTTCTATTTAAACGGTCGAACCATCTATTAATATATGGAGTAGTAACCAACAACTTGTTTTTTGGGACACTAAGGCATCTCAATCTCTATAAGGATGATATACCTGCGAAAGACATATTAGAAGGATAAAAAATCTTTATACTCTTTGATTCGAGACATATGTTCCTCATTACTTTTTCGTTTTAAATATTGATATAGATATAGCTTTGGATTTGCTACAACATCACCCGCAATTGGCATTTGAGCAAGACACTGACAAGGATACAGCACTTGAGATGTTGGCTCAGAAACCATCTGCATTTCTTAGTGGAAGTGACCTTTCTCTATGGCAACTTTGGATATATAAATGTACCTTCCTCAACTAATAACTTTAACTCGATGAATTGTTTGATTGATCCCCTATTATTTCTTCTTGAAGCTATTCGTGTTGCTCATCCTCAATCCTCCAATAGCAACCATGGCGACATTGAAAGGCCCCTTAGTGGACCGGGTGTGCAGAAAAATATCATTCGACGAGGTATGTTATTAATACAGACTATTTTTGGTGAGTCAAAATAAAATGTAACCTGATGCTATCTGATACATTTTTAATATCACAATGTGAATAAAAACTTATCTGTTAAAAATTACTCTTCTATCCACATTTTTATCAGATAATTCAGATAATATATATATTTTTTTACCATGTTATTTACATTATATTACATAACCACTCACCAAATGTGCAGCATTTCACCAATTGTTGGTAGTGATGTCAAAATGCCTCAAACAGTTGGGTAAGTAATACCATCTAATACCTAACTTAACTCCTACGAATTTTATGTAATTATTTATTTACATAGGCCTGTCACAAAACTTTTCATATTTTAAATTTTTTAACTATTAAATCCTTCAATTTGAAAATTGGTTTACAATTCCACCCTACTGGTCAAAATTGAACAAATAGTAATACTTATTATTATTTATCTAGTTAAAAATAATTTTTATAACTTTTTCCTCTCACTTTCCAACTTTGTTTTTGCTTACAGTTCCAGGAATCAAGCATTTGTATAACCTAAAGTTGACTCATGCCCAATCACAAGAACTTTTGTGCTGCATTTGCGACCAACTCTCGACTCTACACAAATCAGAATTTGAACAACTTGGCGTTATTAGAGCCATATTTAAAGCTGTTAAGCATGGAATTGTAGAGATCATTGTAGAGATGATAAGACAGTATCCTGATATAATATGGTGCGAGGACGAATATGAGAGAGGTATATTTTTATATGCAACTTCGCAACGCCAAGAAAAGATTTTCAGTCTTATTTATAAAATGGGTGCAAAGAAAAATTCCATGGCAACTTCTTGGGACAAGTTTCATAACAATATTTTGCATCAAGCTGCATTTTTGGCACCTTCCTCCCGGCTTGATCTCGTTTCAGGTGCAGCATTGCAAATGCAAAGGGAACTTCAATGGTACAAGGTAATTACTGTACTAAAATTTAGCAGAAGTCACATTGGCCCAATAAATATTTTTGCCATATATGATTTTTATGGGTTTTAGAACTAATTTGGAGAAAAAGAATTAATTTTCTTAATTAATTTTGAACCAATTGATTGAATCTCTCGCTCTCTCTACTTTCTTTTTGTTTAATTATATGTCAGGAAGTGGAGAGGATTGCACAACCAAAATATAGAGAGATGCACAACAAACAACACAAGACTCCTGGCACTTTATTTACAGAATCACATAAGAAATTAGTTGAAGAAGGTGAGAAATGGATGAAAGACACAGCGGAATCAAGCACAGTTGTGGCTGCTCTTATCGCGACAATTATGTTTTCTGCAATCTTTACAGCTCCAGGAGGTTATGATCAATACAGTGGCCTGCCTCTATACTTGTATCAGAATTTATTCATGGTTTTTATAGTATCCGACGCGATGTCATTATTCGCTTCCACATCTTCGTTGTTGATGTTCTTGGGGATCCTGACAGCGAGGTATAGAGAAGAAGATTTTCTCAAGTCCTTACCCACAAAGTTGATAATAGGGTTGTCCACACTTTTCTTCTCTATAGCAACTATGATGATAACGTTTGGAGTAACTCTTGTTATTTTTCTTCGTCAACGCATGCCTTGGGTTTCATTTCCAATAATTCTGCTGGCTAGTCTTCCAGTCACTCTTTTTGCTCTTCAGCAATTTCCTCTTCTTGTGGTGATTTTCCTGTCTACTTATGGACCTGGTATTTTTGACAAGCCAAAGAAGAGGTGGTGCTTTTGGGGTTTAGGTAGAGACTAGGAGTATCGAGATTTTGTTTTATATAAATATAAATATTATTTTTATGGGTTTCTGTTATTTTGATTATTTATTTATTTAATTATTTAGTGTAGTGCTTGTTGCTACTAGTTGGTAGAGAATTCTTCTTGGATCCCGTCAGAAAATTTTGGACAAATGGGTATTTATCACCTGCTCTCCACCATTTTTTAATTATTATTATTATTATTGCTGGATAAATAATAAAACCACCTTACCTGTTAGAGTTGAAATTTTCATATCAAAGACATGTTTTTTACTTATTTGTTTTTTTCTTAAAAATGGAAAATAGCTTCTATTAATTTGAATTGTCCAGTAAAACAAACGAATAATAGAAGAAGAAACTTCTTATATCCAAAACAACACATCAATAGCAAATTGGACTAGTTTGGCCAGTTTATGAGTTACCTGGTTTCCAAACCAACCTACATGAGAACATTTAAAAACATAAAAACTAGGAATTAATAACAGTAAAAATAAACACATAATCTCATATTCAGTGTCTGGACATTTTGAGAAAGAACATGTTAAACCAGAGAGAGAGCATTAGATTCCAATATTATGGAGTGAAATCCTATATCCAAAGTCGATTGAGCAGCAAACACAGCTGCCTCCACCTCAGTAAGATCAGCTAACAAAGGAGTAGAAAGTCTCTTGCATCCCGCGTCCATTACAACGCCGTTGAGATCCTGGATAACAAAGCCAAGCCATAGCCATGCCTCTGAAAAACTGCTATATTTGTGTTCACTTTAAAAAACTGTGCAGGAGGTGGACACCATCGTGCTAGACTAGCAACAGGAGACTCAACTTGGGAAGGCTGGGTATTTGCATTCTAGAAATCCTACAGAAGAACCAATCCTTGATTGACCACTTGCAATTCAGTAGACTCTTTGTTTTGGAATATACTTGAATTGCGAGCTTTCCAAATCAACTGTAGCTGTTAGCCAGAACAATTTTACCATGTTATAATATTAGAATTAATTTGTTTTTAGATGATAATTATCATTGTAACATGTTTATCTTTATCACTTTGTTAGAGTTAGAGATAAGGTTAAATAGATTTATCTTTATCACTTTGTTAGATTAGAGATAAGGTTAAATAGATTTATCTTTATCACTTTGTTAAATTAGAAAGTATATAAATACCTCTGTACCTATACGTATGAAAGTGTGAAAAAATAAGAATATTTTCCTCTACAATTTCTCTCTAAGTTTTCCACAACATGTAAGCTCACTTAAAATTATAATTATATCATTTTTCTTACCATTTAAGGATTCAACAATTATTTCAAATAACTGTTATAATATCATCTTAAGGATTTCAATTTTCCTGCTTATTCCCTAATCAACCATAAGATTTCAAAATTTGTATATGCTCCAAAATCTAGCCTTTAAGAATCTTTGTAATTTAACTCTCATCTAGCAATAATTTAATATTCTTCATAACCATCACATTTTATTCCATTCATGATATTATATACCTCATATTATTAATCCAGAATTAAAATTCTCCACTAAACATTCGTATATGTTCATTTACAGAAACCATAACTCATCTTTACAATTTCTTTACTTTATTTATTTTCAAAATATCATTAAACTTAAAACCCCATTTGTCAAATATTCATTGAATCTAACTGCATACAAATCAATTTTTGATTATTACACAATCAATTTATTCTTTTATCAAAAACATCATTTTCTCTTACAATTATAATGACCTCGTAATTAAATTACACATTATTTCTATTTAAGGTTCATATAACATAATTATACTTCCAAATTTAAAAAAAAAAAACTGGTGTCCCCTAATTTAGAACATACAACACATTTTCTTAATAATTCTTTAAATTCATTTCCAATATATCTTTCATTAGATTTATATATTCATTTATATACTTTAGTAACATCACATTTTCTATTATCATTTAAGAATCAAATATAAAACTTTAAAGTTAATCACCCATACAAGAAAACATCATACTATGTAAAAAAATAAGTATTTAATTATATTTCAAGTCTAACCTTGAAGAGCAGTGAACATAGTAGTTAATGTTTGAGTTATCTAAATTTGCTATTGTTGCATCTCAAATAGCTGTTGTTGCAACTCAAATTGTTGTTGCAGTAAATTTTGCAACTGACTTGAAATTTCTAATTTAAATATGTCATAGTCAGATTTCAAATGTGACAGCAAGTTATACAATTCATCTATACTATGGAAACTAAAAATTTCATTTTGTGTTTCTGGTTGTTTCCTTTTTATTCCCAAAATAGGTTCTAGGTCTTAATCCTCCGATTGTGTGTCCTCTATTATTTTATCATTTTCTTTGGATATTGAAGCTTTCTCTATCTCATTTGGAATCATCATAGATTGAGAGCTTAAACAAGCAAGCACACACTTTTCCAAAAACAATCTAGAGCAAGGTTTATTAGTGAGGTATGATTCATTTGATAGATTGATATTAAAAAATTGAAAAATAGGAGTGAGAATTTTTCCAAACGGCAGACAAACATTCTTATCTCTAATTTTATTTATATAGTAGATAATAGAAGCAGGGAGATTTATCTTCAGTTTCATTAAAAGCATAGAAATGAAAATTAAATTTGATCTTTTAAGACGATAACTTAGTACATTTCTCTGAAAAACATTATGAACTCAAAAATGATTGATAAAGTTGGAGAGAAGAGGTAATTTTCTTACTCTAGGAACAAAAGGCGTTTTCAAAGAATTATCATTTAAAGTAATCTGTGTTTGCTTTAAGGGAGATAAAGGTTGATCTGACCAACCTGATAGGGATTGGAGTACCCATCCCTCGGTTGGAATTTGAAGAACATAAGATAAAATCTTTTCATTTACCTTGATGATCTAACCTTCAATATTAGATATTAAGGTGTTAGTATTAACATCATATTAGAGATTGGCATAGAACAATCTCACAAGATAGGATATATAGGATGATCCGTAACTAGAAAGCTATGCCAATTTTGAAAATCAAACACCTCAAACAATCCACTATTTCCACAAAGAGATTCATCCTCAATATTCTCAGAGATAAGGATGTTTGGTTTTGTTAATAATTGATATTTTTCTTTTGCTTTCTTTTGCTTCCAACGAGCCAACTCCTTGATCCCTGTAGAAAAAGAGTTATTTCTTTTTGACATAAATGGAACACAAACAATAATAATAATAAGATGTAATGTAATAATTAGAAAATAGACTTTATCATAACCCTTTTGGACATGAATGATTAACAAACTAAGAGGGGACTACTATTAACATGCAATAATAAAATATATCAAAATAGTAATAGTAGATTTCAAAATAAACTCTAACTAATGAGATAATTCAAGATTGATAATCCTTATCGTCACCTGATTACTTTAAATCCAGTATATATACTCCAAATTTACCTTAGGGATGGGTTAATTCACAATTCACTATTCCTCAAATTTTGAGAATATAATAATAACTTTTTACATATAAATCAATTGTACATCAATTTTATAAATTATAAAATTAACTATTGAAATTATTTATAATTATGAATTAAAAAAATGCAATGCAAAACTCTTATTAAGTTTTATTTATATAAATTAAAAAATAATTTAAGAAATTTTAAATGAATAATTATTTAAGTTATGGCAGGAATTTAATTAAAGAATAATAAAAGGGTTAAGTGAAAAAATAATATTGGACAGATATGTAATTAAATAACTATAAAGGATTAAGCAAGTATAATACTATTGTGGCAAGAATTTAATTAAGGAATAATAAAAAGATTAAAAAAACATTACGAGATGAAAACATAATTAATGAATTACTAAAGGGCTAAGTGGAAAATTTACTATTACCACAACACTAAAATCCACATGCCAATCAGATATATATAATAATTTTAAATCGTTAGTGTGACTCCATATAGAGTCAAATTTCTAATGTATAATATATATAAAAGTACGATTGGAAAATATAAAGTCTCTAAAAAGCTCATTGTAAATTTTCAATTTAATTACTAACAATAAGAATAATTTAGTCATTTGTCAATTAAAATTTTTTTAATTTTATTAGTATTTTTATCCCTTTTTAAATCTAAATTTTATTAGAAAGTTTAATCTAATTCTATTTTAATTATGGTTTCAATTTATTATCGTTATTATATTAATTAATGTTTATTCTACCATACCACTCCATATATGTTTAGTTTTAATTGTTTTTTACTATTAAATTTTAATTTTTTTTTACTATTAAGAATTTATTTCTTTTAATTATCAAGAATTGTTACTTCAGACTTTTGCTAATTTAAAATTATCAAATTTGCGGTCACCTTTTCTTCTACTGGTTAGTGTTAACTTTTTCTTTTTAAAAATTAATAAAATAGTTTTTATTTATATTTCTTATCATTTAGTAATTCTTTTATCTTTTTTATTTGTATTTAAAATTATAAATTTATAGATTTATATATTCGTTTTAAACTTGATAAAAATTTATGCTTATAAATTAGCAAAGAAATTTTTTCCATTTCTAAATTATAAACTTGGCAAAGGGTTCAATTTATGAATTAGCAATGAAATTTTTCCGTTTCTAACATTATAGCCTAATTTTTTTTAATTAATAAATTTTATTTTATTATTCTTCCATCGCAAACAGTTGATAAAAGGATTATAAATAGAATAGCAACGAAATTTCTATAAGTTGCTAAATTTATAACTAAAATTGATAACCTATTTTATAAATCTAAAACTCACTATATATTTTTTCCACGATGCATATTTTAATATGCATGTTTTTCCTTTTCTCTTTTCTTCCTCTCTTTTATTTTATATTTTATTGATAAAAGTTTAAATTTTATTTGAATTGTAAGATTAATATTTGTAATGGTAATATATTTTATTTTTTATTTTTAAGTATTTCGATGAATCATAGGAATTAAAATATTCAAATTATAATATAATAAATCATAATTTTTTTTTAGTATAGAGAAAAGGGAATTTGAATTTGAATTTATTGTCAAGTCGTGTATGTATTTATCATAAATTTTTTATATAGAAATTCTAAATTTTATTTATATTGTAATAGTTGATTAACAATATCATTAATGATGATTTAGTCATATTCCAATTAGAGAACATTGGGTTCTTAAAACCCCAACTTTAAATTTATGATTGATAAAAATACTAATGAAGACTTTAATTTTATTGGTTAAAAAATAAATGTAGTTTAATTTTGATTAGTTATGTTAATTTTCTATTTGAATATAAATTTTATTATAAAGTTTAATCTAATTCTAAATAAGAGATTGTTAAATACCTAAAAGATTAAATTAAATTAAAAATTGTAATTGTAATTGTTGACATGATTAAAAATATGCACATATAAAGTCTATTATATATAATTCAAAATTATTCATTTTATACTATGAAAGAAGAATGCAACGTGATAATATTACAATATCAATTTTTTTTTTATGCTGAAAACCATAAAGTCTTTCATATCATATTTCGTCTCATTATAATAATGATATACATTTATTATTTTTATTATATTAATATTATAATGTAATTCTATTATAATTAGGAGTTAGTCCTATTATACTACTATATATATGTTTAGTTATTAATTTTTTTTTACTATTAATAATTTGTTACTTTTAACTATTAAGAATTATTACATTAAATTTTTACTAATTTGAAATTATTAAGTTTGCAATCATGTCTTTTTCTTCCAATAAGTATAATTTTCTTATATAAATTGATACCATAATCTCTACATTTAGTATTGTATGTATTCTTAATCATGTATTGATTTTATATTTTAACTCTCTCTATTTACAAATTAATATAATAGTTTTTATTTATATTTCTTACAAGAAGTCATTATCTTGAATCAAATATATTTTTTAAACTAAAATGATCTACAGTCAAACAAAAATTATTTAAAATATTAAATATTATTATTTATATAAAATAAAAACTAACACATTTATTATGTTGAGATAAAACTGCACTATAACTCTGGTAAAAATTAGAAGAGTAAATGATAGTTAGATTTTTTTTTTAATTTAAATTTCAATTTCAAACCTAATTTAAATTATTTCGCCAATTTAAAATATTATTATATTTTAAATATATTATAAATAAATAATAAATAATAAATATGATTAATGAGTATAAATATGTGCAACGCACTAAAAAAAAAAAGCTAATTTTATGGAAAAGGCAGACACTAATGGCAAATTTGTTTTTGGGCTCATTTCAATTTCAAATTGGGTGTTCAAAATTTTTTACAGGCCCGGGGTTTCTGGAAGTTGGACAAGCCCAAATTACACATCCACTCTCTAATGTTTCATATTTCCATTTTGCATAGTTTTTAATACTCATCCATTCCCAAAAAATAATATACTTTTTATTTTTGCATAGATTAAAAATAATAATTATTATAATTAAAAGGATAATTTTATTCATATAATTTTTTAATATACTCATTTTAAATAACATACGAATAATTATTATATTTAAATAATCAATAAGAATTAATTATAATTATTAAAAATAAGATAAAATTTAATAAAAGTATAATAGATAATTTGAAATTTAATTATAATGAAAAAAAAAGTGAATTATATTTGACTAATGACAAAAAAAGCATGGATTTTGACCTTTTTATCAATTATAATTAGTTTTTATCAATTAATATCAATTCTTGCTTTCATAAATGCTGAAGACTGATAGATTATAAAAAATATTTTTTTATAAATTATTTTGCAAAAATAAATGAAATTACGTTCACTCTCTAATTTACTCCTTTGTCATTGTTTACATTGAATCACCCTAATTTATTACAATTCTATGGTGCAAAATCAAATATAATTTCCATATACTTCTTGGAGTAATATTTTATTTACCAAATAAATATTGCTTTTGGGATATTTGTAAACAGGATTTTGAAATTCATTAAAATTCATGAAGCAAGAAACCTAAATTTTTAATTTCATAAAATTGTACAATTATCATTATTTAGTATAATCATTAAACTCATGAAATTTAAAATATTTTTAATTTTTTTATAAAAAAATAGAATCTCTCATTCGTTAAACTAAGAAATTTATTAAAATCCAATCGCATTAAAAATCCATAAAATTAGGAATTGTATGAGAATTTTTGAATGATCCATAAATTATATATTATTCTTATTGTGCTAAATGTGATATTTGTAATAAGTTCATTAATTGTTAAGAATCTCTTAAACCAAATAATAGGCATAAAAGAAACCTTTTTTTAGAGAATGGGCCAAATATTCATAAGGCCCACATTCTGTAATTATGATAATGAAGAGAAGGAGCACCTAAGGCCCATAGGCATGGCATTCGCCTATATTTGGATAAAGACGGCTATAAGTAAGTGTGCTTCCTCTAGTTGTTCTAACTTCTAGGGTTTCTGCAAGTCCTTTTCTTGGTGGGTATTTTGTTTTCCTACTCTTCCTTTTACTTAAGCAGTTATCCTTTGTGTTCTTTTCCTTTCAAGCGCCGCCCTTAAGATCGCCTTCCAAATGACAATGGAAGCGTTTTGAGTCATAGCTGCGCAAAATCAATCCATTTTCTTGGGGTTTCTTTTTAGGGTTTTCCTATTGAGATCTCCATTTAATCCCACCAGAAATCTCTTCTCGAGTCATTGTTTTATTCTCTGCATCTGTGTTTTTTTCTGTTTATTTGTAAACCCTTAGACGGCTACACTGTCTTTGGCTGTTTCATTTAATTGGAAATACCAGTTCCATTGATGAACCATGAATTGGCTCATTCTTTGGTGGGAAACAAATAGTATGATTTTCTTGATTTATTTGAAGTTATAGTTAGTTAATTATGCTTAATAATGGGATTAATTGAATTTTTCTTTTGCTGATTTCAATTAATTAGATTGGCAAGGATGATGAATCAATTAGATGTGTGAATGGAATTTATCCATATTGAACACAACTTGTGAGGCATATTGGTTGTCTGACTTGCCCATATTACCTTATTTTGTTGGAAGTTTATTTGAATAACTAATCATCTAAATAGTGTTAATGGGTTTGTTTGTTATTAGATAAATAAAATGGTTAATGGAAAAGATGGTCAATGATGATAAAATGAAGGCTTGTTTCTCAAAACATTCGCAGTGGCCGCCTAAGAGCTTTCGCCTACGCCAGGCTTGAGAGCTATTGCTGCATTATTCCTTCCTTGGATGTCTGAGACCTCACTGTTTCGATGTTCAGAAAATCTAAATTGTTAAAATCATCGTATTAGAGTAATTTTAAAATGATACCGAAATAATATGAGATTTAAGTAGAAAAAATTAATTATTTGGGTTATTTTCTTATTATTTAAAATTTTCTTGTTAGAATTGTAAATATTAATTAGTGGAGTCGTAGTTCCAATGGAATTCTATGCGCTTCAAGATTCCTTCGGCCAGCATGTTTTTAATCAATTGTCATTGTTCTGACATTTCAGATACTTTCAAGTCAAATTCCACGAACTATTGATATATGCATGTGTTTGATTCAATGGTAAATGACAAAATGACTTGTGGTCTGTTGGCTTTTTTCTTCTCCCTCTGTCTCTCTGGCTCAATGCCTGTTTGGAGCCATAATAATGTTTTCCAAAGTTCACAGTCCAACAAACCATAGTTTTTAATTTTTCACAAAATAAAAAAAAAAAAAGCAGACAAAAGTATATAAAAATGGCAAATGAAAAAAAGGAAATCTCGTGGAATGGCTCAATAGCCTTTCAGCAAGGAAATCCTTTCCCTGTCGTAAGTTATAATTTTGGTCATGCTCAGACTGAATAAAACCCCACCATAATAGCAGATTAGAGGGATCTTTTATCCTCATTTGGAGTCATGTGATCAGACTAGTGAATTATTTATTCAATTGATATATGCAACTTGCAAGATGCTTAACATAGAACAGAACCATCCAATTCCAACACTCTGATTTGAATGCATTTTCCACCAATTTAGGGTTTGGACCGTAGTCACAGCCTCACAGACAATGAATAACTCCAAAAACTGAATAAAACATTTATATTCAAACATCTATATAAGAAATTTTATTCACTAAGAACCTAAAAACTGTGACCATGATTTAACCAACAATGGACCGACAGTCTGCAGTTTTTCAGGAGTGAAGATAATATATTCTGTATAATAAAATATTATAATAGGACTGCAAAAGAATAAAAACCACCTACAAAAGAACAAATACATTGGAAACATGCATCAATTTAATCATCACCCATTCTATAAATATCTTCTACAGAAAACTACATTGTGCTCAATCTCAAACAACTATGGATACAATTTTCCCTTTCTTCTTGATTCTAATTCTCTTAGCCACATTCTTATCAACCCAAGCAGCCCCAACAAAGTCTAAGCTCTTTAGGGAGTACATTGGAGCTGAGGGTAAAGGAGTCAAATTCTCAGATGTACCTGTTAATCCCAAAGTTGAATTTCATTTCATTTTATCCTTTGCCATCGATTACGCCTCATCTTCCCATCCTTCTCCAACCAACGGAGAATTCCATGTATACTGGGACACAGATAACCTTACCCCTTTCAATGTTTCCTCCCTTAAAGCTCGCCATTCGAATGTGAAAGTGGCTATGAGTCTTGGAGGTGACACTATAAACAATCAATATGTATACTTCAAACCCAAGTCAATCAACTCTTGGGTTAGCAATGCTATTCATTCCATAACAGAGATAGCAAACAACTATAAATTAGATGGAATTGATATTGATTACGAACATTTTAGTACAGATCCAGATACATTTGCTGAATGCATTGGCCGACTTCTCTTCTACCTTAAAGGACAACAAATCGTGTCATTTGCATCAATAGCACCATATGACAATGATTCTGTACAGCCTTATTACTTGGCTCTATGGAAGAAATACGGACACCTTATAGACTATGTCAACTTTCAGTTTTATGCCTATCCTAACGGGACAACAGTTTCTCAGTTCTTGAAACACTTTGAAGAGCAGAACTCTAATTATAGAGATGGCAAGATCTTAGTAAGCTTCGGAACAGATGATAGTGGGGGCTTGTCTCCTCAAAATGGATTCTTTAGTGCTTGTCGAAATCTTAGACAAGCCAATAAGCTTCATGGCATATTTATATGGTCAGCCGATGACTCTAAGGAGACTGGGTTTCCTTATGAAAAGCAGTCACAGTCCTTTTTGGCAAATGCAAAATGACCTATCTCTCTTCAATATTGTTGTATTTTGTACTACTCTGTAGGCCGTTCTTGAGGAATTATGAACCTGGAAATGTTCTTTCTGAACTTTTGAATTTGATTTGAAATTTAGGATTTTAAAGCATTGAATATAAAGTACAGTGTAGTTGAGATAACACATTCTTAAAATTATATGAAATCCAATATATTTAAGCCATTTAAATCCAAATGAATAAACACTCATCTAATCCAGACAATAATTCAATGATTCAAATCCAAGAATTCAACTGCAAAATTGAGAAGAATAATTTAACATTGTCAAAATACAGAGAGCAGTATGCTTTAAATTGCTACAAACATATTACTACAGATAAAGAAATTCGGAATTTATTTCTATAAAGTAATCTTATCTGGAAATTGAGCATCCTCATGAGCTAATCAGTTAGCCTTCAGCTATAGCCTCTCCACTCCAAATACCAATAAAATCTACTATTTTAGCTACATATCTAGTAAAATTATCACCAATGCATTCTATCCTTCTCAACCAATACAAATGACATATAGTTTTACTTTATCCTTTTCAAAAAAACAATTAATGTAAATTTAAATAAAAAAATTAAAATTGTTTTCATAATAGTATGTCGTCTACTAATACTGCATTTTTTTTTTCCATGTGAAATTCAAAGATTAACTTCCATATTCAATTTATGAATTTAGAAATTATTATAAAAAATACAATTATTGGACAATGGTATAATTATATTATTTTATTATTAGACAATAAAATCAAAGCAGACTGAACTGATCGCATTGAACCCAAATTTTTTAGTCTCAAGACGTCAGTTTAGTTATTCACTGAAGCATTCAGGTTCCATCCATGGAAAAACATTGATGTGAACCCCAAGATTAGTATCATTATCACTATTTCTAATTTCTAATTATATTAAAATAAAAACCCAAAAATGAGCTGCATAATATGAAATGGAAGAACACTAAAACTATGATTATCAATCAAATATCCCAGAATTCATATCAAGCCTAGCAAAAAGGAAAAAAAGAAAAATCTTATCATGTTATCAATCAAGAAACCCGGTTTGGCGAAACACGGCATTCCTCACCTGTCTCAGATCCCTTCCTTTTAGAGTCCTTCCAACTCCTTCCAGCACCGAAAACGTTGTCTTCGGCGACTTTCTAGACCCACGCGCTACAATCTCGTGAGGCGGCAGCATCTCCTCATCTCCGCCGTCAGAATCACCATCATCTTCCCTAAACTTACTATTCATCTGCTTCGACATGGCAATTGACAGTAAAGGCACATTCATTGGAGCTGATTGATTCATCTTCTTTTCAGGCACCGATTGCGATGCATACTCTCTATCACTCTGCGGCGGTCTCGGTATCATCGGAATCGACTTCGATGAGGAAGAAATTGAAGGCTTGCGATAGAGTATAGAGTGATGATTCGACTCCGGCATCGCCGCTAGAATGCCGGAGTGCCGCTGGAAAGACTTCCGGCCATTATTTTCATTGGCGGAGCGGACTAAGCTTTGTTCAGTGAAATCATTTGTCCAGAGGACCTCAACCTCGTTTAGCTCATCGCCGTTTCCATTTTCGTCTTCTGGCGCTGCAGAAGGGGAGGTGTTAAGGAAACGGTGACGAAAGATGGGATCCATTTGTGAAGTCAGCGCGTTTTCTGGTTCTAGTGGAACAAAGCAGGAATGGTGGTGCGGCGGGTGGTCGCCGATTCTAGTGGAAGCTGAGTTGAGAAGAGTTGAAAATTGGGACCCAGAGGGACGACGGTGTCTTCGCTGATAGGGCTGACGATATTAGAACCTTGTTATTGCTTGGTTTGGGTCTGGCGCTAAAAGAAGTTTGCAATTCTGCATTATAATCTTATCAGAATGAAGATGGGATTGTTTTAGTCTATGGTCGGGTCTTTTCTCCGCTTTTTGAAACATCTTAGTTGCCATAAAGATAGCTCCACGTTCCCATCATCATTATACAAAATCAATTTTAGAATTTCTCTGATTCTAAAAAGAAGAAGCTCTGAATTGAGGAAACAAAGAGTATGGGTATTTTGGCTTAATAATTAATATCTCATCTATTTCAAAACTTGTAATCAAATCCATCCCACGGATTTAGGTTGACTTAGATGGGAACCAATTCCGCAGTGTTAATAAAAGGATAAATCATTTAAAAAAAAAAACAAAGGATAAATCATTAATATATATATATATATATATATATATATATATACACTATTATTTTTATGAGGTTCATTGTATATTGTACACATTTGTTAGCGGTACTCATTTAATTTTGCTTATTTTTATTCAGTATTTATCCTCTCTTTTTATTTTTAAATATTAAATATTAATTATAATTTTTATCTTTTTTATTTTAATTTTTCTAATATTAAAAATAAAATTTTATATGATATTAATATGAATATAATGATTAATTAATAAAACAGTTGTATACACACTATTACTTCAATTTATATCATCATTTATTTTAAATTCATTACAACTGTATATTTATAATTCTAAAATATCATTTAATAAATATATATATAATATGTAATACATATCTTTAAAATTAAAACTTTCAATTGCCAGTCATTTTGAAAAGTTTATGTATATTCTATTTGAAAATTTATTTTAAAAATATATATTTACTCAAATTATATAAACATAAAAAAAAGATATTATAAAAAGTATACTATTTTTTTCCTTTTTCCTCTCTTCTAAATGAAATATTTTAAATTATAATAAAAAATTAAATATTTAAAATATAAAATATAAAAATTTTCCAATGTGTTATTATCATATATAAAAATTTTCAAATATCTCATTATCATATTATTTTATTAAAAAATAAATTTTAAATTTTTAAATATTTAATTATCTATATGTATTTATTTTTAAAAATAATTTAATAAATTATATCCTATCTATTCATGAAATATAATTTTTAATTCATCATAACTAAAGTTATTATATATTCAATCAAGGAGTGGTATAATTGATTTTCTCACTCATGTGAGGAATGAAAGGTCTTGAGTTCACAGTGTTATTGTGTTATTTCGGTTTTTAAAAGCCTCCAATAAATTAAAAAAAATTGAAGTTATTTTAGAATATTCTATAATTTTTACATTTATATATACTGTTTTTTTAAGACATACTTTGCACATTGACTATACTCGTTATATATTCAATCAAGGAGTGGTATAGTTGATTTTTTCACTCATGTGAGGAGTGAAAGGTCTTGAGTTCACAGTGTTATTATGTTATTTTGATTTTTAAAAGCCTCCAATAAATTAAAAAAAAACTGAAGTTATTTTAGAATATTCTATAATTTTTATATTTATCTATACTGTTTTTTTAAGACATACTTTGTATATTGACTATATTCGTTATATACTAATTTTTGTACTCTTTTAAATTTCTATATATATAAAATATTAAAGCAAAAGTTTTTGTTTATATTAAAATAAATACAATTAGTTAATTTATATTAGACTTTATCATTCAAGTTACTTGTGATGTTATTTTTTTTGTACGTAATAATATTTTTATATAATGCTCAATATACAGTTCAACTCAATCGATAAATCTAATATTTCAGTTCCTAATTTATAAATTTAGATTCTTTGAACCCTAAAAGATGCCCAAAATGAAAATCAATTTATCATTCAATGTTCAATCTATGCCTTCAACCTCAAATCAATATTTATATGCAACTATAATGAGAAAAAGAAAAAAAAAACGAGAAAAATGATTTGAATTGATAATAATAATTACTTAGCTATAGTAGTACATTAGAGAAAGAAATATGTACACTTACATAAATTTTTGAACCCCAAAAGTGATCGAAAATAGAAATTTATAGTTATAGTTTTTTTACAGTTTCATAAGCATTGTTTTCTTTTAATTGAAACGTATTTAGATCTAAAAATTAAAAATGCTAAATGATCAGGAAATCATTTATTTATTGCAAAAAAATATATAAATTTATGTCACGATTCAAAATCGTGAGTCAAATCGGCACTAAGACCTAGGTAAGATTAAAACCCCCGAAACCCGTAGTAAGTCTAAATTATTAAAATCCATTTCTATTATCATTTGACTAAAGGAATAGTAAGCACATATTATGACATTATTCATAAATTAATCAGAGTTAACATTTCTGACCTAACCTTAATATTAAATATTGTTCATAGCTCGGGCTCATATCCATTTAATAAAAATATATTCTCATGTAAACATTTATTTGTCATAATATGATCAAATTATTCTTATCATATTGTTTTCAAATATTAAAAAAGATCATTCCATAATTTTTTTATAATCACATAATAATTTCTTTTACATAACCAAATATTAATTAAACATCCTAACTGTGAAATTAAATAAAATGTGCGAAAAACTATAAATATTAATAGATAATTCATACTAACATGTTCAAATATCTGCAGAGAAGGAAGCAAAGTTTTATAAACCAATGATACTTTTATTTTCTGAAAAATGTTTATGAAAGGGGGATAAGTTTCACTAAACTCAGTGAATAATAATAAATAATATAAACTCACATATTCAGGCAGATGCTTTCACAATATATAAAAAAAAGATATTCTTTCACAAGCACATGATACAACATCAGTATATTTAAACAAATCATATTCAAATATTCACAACATGTGAAAATTGGTCAGTGAAGTTACAAATCCACCTATTGGCCCCTGGCCAATTTTCATTATAATAATATACATATATCGGGGAGTCAATCCCCCATACTTGGCCCACTAACCCATAGTGACACGTCGTCCCAATTTCCAACCAGATGCAAAAACACATTATTTCACATCGCAATTATTCACAAATATATTGAATACAATAAATGCAACATATGAATGTAATCAAAGACGAAAATTGTATAAATTTATGGAACCGAAATATCATATATCAAATACTGAGATTATAGAATTAGAATATTATATTTGAAAGATGAAGAATATTAATATAACAATAGAAATAGGAAATGATTCGTGATTATTTTAAATAATATAAAAAATATATGGTATATATATAAAATGCATGTATGCAGGATGTTGTTCACCATTTATTATTACTCACAGTGACCGCAAAATAAATTCAGGTCTATCTTGAGTTTTGATTTAGAGGAGCAGTAGAAGACACATATAGTAGGAAAAATACAATCAGATAAACGATTCATTTAATTAATAAATTAATTAATTAATTTAATAAACCTATCTGTTTATTTTATTTTTCTGACTAAATTTCTAATACTATTTTCACAAAAAATATAACTGTCCATCTATTTTGATATAATTCAGCTTTCTAAGATAACCATATTGTATACTAAACAATTATTCAAATAATAATTATAATAAACTCTATAACTATAATAAACTTTTAATTCAAAAATCTTCAATTATATATTTCTATTAATTCACTATATAACCTTACTATTTATCAGCAATTAATTTATTCACTTATTTTATATTTAGTCTAGATATCAATTTCATTTATTTCACCATAAAATATATTTATACTCCAAATTATAATTTAACACAAACAATAATAATAATTTTTCAATAATATTATCTATTTAATTCACCACATATATATTAATCAATTTTATCAAATATTCATCATTATATTAACTATCATCAAAATATTCACTATAATTTATTTTTCATTTATTTAAACTTCAATAATCAGTCTAACTCCAAAATTATCACATTTAAATAAGTTTCATTTATTTTAATCTTTTAACCAATAATTTCTTTTTTACAAAATATACCCACATATAAATATTTAAATCCGCTAATTATTCATTAATAATAATTCTAACTAATTAAATTTTACCATTTAATTTAATTTACTGGTTCTCAAAATTACTTAAAATTCTATAATCACTTTTTGATTAACTAAATTCCCGATTAATTCATTTTACCCATTTTCACAATTAATCAACTAAAAATATCAAAATCAATAATTAATATTTTATAATCAAATTAACTCCCATAAATAATATAATTCTAGATTAAAATCAATAAATCAACATATAACCCAACAATCAATAATTTACTAAAAATGCTACCAATATACCTTCTCAATATAACAAAATCAACCAATTAATAATTTAACCTCTTACAATAAATCAACTATCACAAATACTTAATTTAACTAATTAATTACTAAAATAATCCCTAAAAATAATTAAATCTATCAAACTCAGAACAATCAAAATACCAAAATTAGTAATTAATATCCTATAATCAAATTAATTTTCTTAATTAATATAATTCTAAACTAAAATTAATAAATCTCAACCTATAATCAAAATCCCCAAAATTTCTTCAATCATTAATCACAAAAATATAAAATTCAACCAACTAATTAATCAACTATCTCAATTACTCAATCTAACCATTTAATTACCACAATTATTCCTAAAACATTAAAATTCATCCAAATAATATAAAATCAATAAATTAACCTACCAACCACACAGATACTAAAATTAATCGAACAAAATAATTAACTACTCAAATAATAAAATCATTCAACCCAAAATTCTGAAATTAATCATTAAATAATTAAAAAAAAAATTAACCAAATAAATTCTAAAAATACCAAAATTAGTACCAAATTTAATTATCACAGTCCCAAATCACAATCAGATCCGTGAGAGGAGATGGGTGGCCAGAATTAGCAAGCTGAGCTTGCTATGGTGCTGGGACGGTGGCCGGTAGGAGGAGAGGAGGGGTTGGAGATGCAGTTGGGTCTGGTTCGCGCGTCAAAGGGAGGAGCTGCTAGAGCTGGGTCGCGCAATGGAGGAGGAGGAGCAGCAGTGGCCGCGCGAGGAGGAGATGGTGGCCGGCCTGATGTGGTGCTGCGGTGGTGGAGCTGCTGTGGCGGTTCGGCAATCGCAAAGAGGGAGACAGAGGCAGATAGAGGGAGAGAATGCCAGGGAGACCAAAGGAGAGAGAAAGGGCTGAAGTCAACTGCTGCGGTGCTGGTGGAGCAAGGGTGTCTGGCTCAGTGAAGGCCACTGTCGTGGTGGCCGGTGACACGCAGAGAATCAGAGAGAGAGAGGAAGAGAGAGTGAGTTGAGAGGGAGAGAAGGCTGCGTTCGATGGAGAAGGAGAAGGAGAGAAGGAGAGGAAAATAAAAAGAAAAGAGAAAAGAAAGAAAGGAAAGAAAGAAAAAGAAAAAAAAAAGTTAAAATTATTAATAAAAACAAACCGTCCGTCAATAATTTGTTGGAGAGAAAGAAATCGTTCGAGAGAAAAAAATAATAATACACAGTGATTATAAAAAATATCTGATTCAGGTTCAATTTAAATTAATTCGGTCTAATAAAAAAAATTGATTCGATTTTTATTCAATTAACGGTTACTCGATTAATTTTAGGGCGAATCAAAATAATTTTTGGTTTCTAATAATATTATGTGGCATAATATTATTGGATAATAATTTAACGATTAAATTTAAATAAAAATTATTTTGAAATAAAAATTTCAGGGTATTACAATCTATTATTACTATATTAAAGTAATAGGAGTTATAAATTAATTTTGTAATTAAAAAAATAAAAAGAAAAATAAAAAATTATTAAAAAAATAAAAAATTATTATTAAAAATAAAATTATTTTAAGTCAATATACAATAACAAACAAATTATATTAAAAAAATTACCGATTTGAATTTCAAAAATCGACCTCTTCTCCAATTGAAAATCCCATAATTTAATAAAATTTAATGTTGATGGACACCAAAGAAAAACTAAAGCCAAATAAATAAATAAAAATTAGAAAGCAAATTATGTTAGGATCCAATATTAATCAATTAACGAATTTATTCAAGTTGTTCGTTTCTTTATTATTCTAAGTTGTAAATTTAAAATAAATAAATAAATAAATTAATAAAAAAATTATATAAAAAAACATTCTATTATCTTTAAATAAACCCTCAATTTTCCCTACAATTGTATAAAAAATATATATTTTTCTTTTTTATCTTTCTCCTATAAGATATTATGTATATTCTATATAAAAATTTATTTTTCAAAAAATATATCCAATCAAATTATACAAATATAAAGAAAAAGAAATAATATTAAAAAAATATACTTTTTTATCTCTCTATTTTAATTTATAATCAAAATAATAAAATATTTAAAAAATAAAATATAAAAATTTTAAATTTCTCATCATTGTGTCTATTTATTAAAAAATAAATTTAAAAAAAGACAACATTTAAAATTTTAAAATTGTTTGACCTGTTAAATACTTTAATTTATAAAATTTCACATATTAAATATTTTAATTGACTTGTTGAACACTTCAACTTATAAAATTAGATTGATTAAACACTAATTGGATAGTTAAATAATATAAAAATTATTATTTTAAAAGTTGTATTAATCACATATCAAATTAATAATTTTACATATGAAAATAAAAAATTTTAAAAATTTGTTAGTTCTAGTGTGATGAGTGTGAGATTATTGAAAAAAAAAAAAGAAGTTGATGATGCTATAATTTTTTTTTATTTTGACTTCAAGAGCTAAATTATGTATTTCACCTATATGAGATATTTTTTTATGAATATTGGGAAAGGTTAGACTTTGACTTGGATAGCAGTTACATGAGATATTACAATTTTCTTTTGGTCAAACTTTAAGGATTAAATTATATATTCTACCGAGATTTTTTTTTTTATATTGGAAAAGGTTAGACTATGTCTTCGATAGCAATTATATGGGACATTAATTTATTATTTTTTAATTTAATTATGTCTTTTTAGTATATAAATATAAGCATAAAAATTGCAACGGGAGCCATAAAAATTGCTTGCAATTCAATTGATCCTAATGGATCCATGTTGGCCCAGGTGCATGTCACCCGTTTCGGTAATCCTCACCAAAAGGCCTAAAACGCCGAACTACACGCCAGGTCGGGCGACTAAAACCATCCCATGGACTTACGGTTAAAGCTACTGTTATCTCCTCATTGAAGTGCTCGCAACGCGACCCTTAAGTTATATTTTGTTGACGGAGGACCTACAGGTATCTCCCTTCACCTCTTATCTCCGGACGGAACCGCTCGCTTCACCAGTCACCACATAACGTATGCTTGCCGAATAAGAAAGAAACGAGTCCAACAATCTCAGTTTTGTTCTATTGGCTCCTTTAACAACTAGGCCATGATTACTGCGGTAAATTACCAATCTACCACCCTGCTCTCTCCGGTTACATTCTCTGCTTGCAAGTGCGATTAGTTATAGCAAAATTAGTTAAGCTGTTGATTTTTTTTTTTTTCGGTTGTGTGAAAATGGAGCAGCAGAGAAGTTCTTCGGGGTCTTCGCTTAGCCCTAGATCTCCTTCATCACTGCCTTACTTATCAGTTTCGGTGACTGATCCTGTCAAATTAGGCAATGGCGTCCAGTCTTTCATCTCTTATCGCGTCATTACCAAGGTAATCTCGCCATTTTTCTTGTTCTTTTCCTTCTTTTGAGCAGTTTCCAGTTTGCTAAAGGGTTTGTTTTGGTTTGAGATATTGATTGGCATGTCTGCGTCAAAGGCAATATCATATTGGTCCTGTGAGTGAATGAGTTTTAACATTCTTATGCTTCTTTTGGTGAAAGCTAAAGTGCGTCTACTTGGTGTTCATACAAAATGGAAAGAAATTGTAAGAAACATAAATAATAAATATTTGTGACAAACAAATGTAAATCTATAAATTTTTTTTATAAAAAACATAAGAATTCACCACCCCCCCCTCCCAAAGTCAAAGAAGACAAGAATTAACCTCTCTCCCATATTTACATGCTTGATTCTTGTGTTTTGATGAAAGAAAAAAAAAAAAAAAATCTTAATGAAGATGGAGAGCATGAAGGTTTTTCTTTTTCTTTGTAACATGTTGCCATTGAAATAGTAAATTAATACAATTTTAGTACTTAATACACAATCCCCTTGGAAGGATACTTAATCGTTACTTTATTACTTATTATGATTTTGTGAAGCAAAAATTGGTCGTCAAGTTTTTAATAACCTATATATAACTATAAATTAAAATGCTTTTGTTGGCTGTTTGTTAGCAAGTCTCTAAATTTCTTAGCTGTTGGGTATTTTTGAATTTTTCACTCTATATGATGTCAGGTCTTGAATGCCACATTAATGCCTCTTTCTTAAAGTTTGATTGTACATTAGATTAGTATGATCTTAGTTTTTGTTTGCTGATGCTATGACTTCTTGGTTACGATATGCCTGTGTCAATTAAACATACATTTGAAACGTTTTTGGCAAGTTGTTTAAGCAATTATTTCGTATTCTCATATTAGAAAGTGTGTAAGACAATTTTTATTTTTTTGATACTATCAATTTTGATGATATTATCAATTTCTTCTTTTTTCCATTTGGAAATTTTTTACTCAGTTATTTGCATTTGAACGTGGAATATAGAAATCTTACAAAATCTTCTATAATTGTATGTCATAGTTCAATGTTTGTGGGTTTCTTTTGGCAGACAAACTTTCCAGAATACCAAGGGCCTGAAAAGATTGTTATTCGGCGTTACAGTGATTTTGTTTGGTTACGAGACCGTCTTTTTGAGAAGTACAAAGGTGTTTTTATTCCTCCTCTTCCAGAGAAGAGTGCTGTAGGTAAGAAATGGAAATCATCAGTTTGGTTTGTTGATTTTTCTTTCAATCTATTATTACTCATCATGCATTTGTCGTGAAAAGAGGTGTATTTGTAATTTATAGTGCCTTTCTTACACATCATTGAAAATTTTATAGAGTAGCTCCTTTTAGTCACGTATTACACATCAGCATGCCTAAGAGCTTATCGTGGTTATACATCAAATTGACAATTGAGTTGAGGATCTTGCTTGAGCAAATTTTATTGTAGTTGTCAAATCAAGAATCGAAATTTTTATTTTAGAATCGAAAATCGAGAATCAAATTGAATAGTAAGATTCAGTAAAACTTTTCAAAATTAATTAAAAATAAATACATATACATTTATGGATATATTTCCATTAATTTTGTCAAAAAATACTAAAAATTAATTGCAAATAATGTATTTATATAAATTTCAATTCTAAATCATTTACTAAACACAAAATGAAAGAGAACTTAATGATTTGTGTAGTTGTCAAGTTCAAATATCAAATTATGAAGTTAAAATTTTAGTATAAAACAAAGTAAAACCATCAAGCCATTAAAATTTCCTATCAAAATCCATATTTATTCATTATTATTTTCAAGTTCAAGCCCTTCATGATCTCCATCTTCTAATATAACTATATTCTTGTGCTCTTTTTTTCTCTATATTGACTTTTCCACTGGTTTTGTTGGGTAAGAGAATAGTTGGAAATGAGAATCGACTTAAATCATAAGATTCGAATTGCATGAATCGTAAGATTCAGGATCCATACCGATTCACCCATAGATTCGAATCGTTTAGCATGAAAATTGAATCGAACCGTAAGATTCTGATAACACTGGGCCAAAGATGGATATCAAATTGACAAAGCCACTCTCATGTTTAGTGAACAAACTCGTACAAACTACTTCATCAAAAGAAGCCGATGTCTTTCACATCAAAGTTTATCCGTTTGTGATCCTTCTCGTAAGAAGAAAATTATTTGGACATCTTGTCAGTTGCATAAGAAAGAAAAGGAAATGAAAAAAGGAAGCAGAAGAGAACTGCTAGAAAAGTGGATGAACTTGTTTTTTTTAATTTTTCAATCAGAAAAGGAACTTTAACCTAGAAGATTGTATCTTTTATTGAAGCCCAATTTTGGTTGTCTTTATTATTCTTCTTATATTCTTGAAGTGACAATATTAGCGATTAAGACCTCATATGAAAGATAAGACAAATTTTGGCTAAATATGGAGCATGAAATTAAGCGTTGTAGCACCCTTAGATGCTAGCCAAGTTGTTTGCAAGCATTAGAATGGCGAAAGGAAACAAATCATCTAAAAGATCTTGACATCAGGAAATTATCCATGAATCCTTGCCATTTGATGTGCACTTTCAATCACTTGCTTAATTATTGTCTGGAATACTTTTTTTCACCATTTGGAGTTGAATCTTTACTTGTGTGCTCATGTTGTCATGCTACCCTGAAAATATGCATAAATAAATGAAAAGCACAGTATTTCACATAAGAGTTAATACTGTCACATTGTTCTGTCCCTAGCAATATTTGATTTGGTAAAATTACCACTAATACTTTCTAAGTTTTGGCATCACTCTGCAACTGTTTGAATCTAGATATCATTTGGTCTGTATCTATAAGAAATGCTTTCATATGATAGTTGCAAGGCAATTGTATCTTGTAACATAATCTGCAAGTGTTGACATGCATTTGACATGTGTCTTTGCTGGCTCGGTCTCCTGTGCACTAATGATGAGACTCCACATTCTGGTATAGCCTATTCTTTTGTCCGGTACCCTGTTTACACCAATGTGAATGTGTGATTTAAAAGGCAAAATATGGGAAAATGGACGCATGAGGAATATGTTGGTGCGTTTTGAAATTTGACTTGGACTAACTTTAGTTTCTTTAATGCAGAAAAGTTCCGTTTCAGTGCTGAATTTATCGAGTTGAGGCGTCAAGCACTGGATATATTTGTGAATAGGATAGCATCACACCATGAGCTACAACAAAGTGAGGATCTGAGAACATTCTTGCAGGCAGATGAAGAGGTGAACTATTTTGTATTTGGTGCTGAGTAATATAATTCAGCTTTTTTTTTTTTTATTTGGTGAAAGTTCATTAAAAAACATCAGTTCATTTATCATATGTGCCTCCCAGTTTTCCGTGTCTGGATTGACTTTCACTCACACGACCAACATATGCACATGCCCATACTCTCACTGTATATATTAGTATGGATTACCCCCCACCCCTTTTAGGTGTTTCACTAGGGCTTCTAGATGCAGCAAATTGGGACAATTATTTTCTGTTGATATACACCATCTTGCTAAACATTCCTGTTCTGCTAAGTATTCAATCAATCAAAATTTGAAATCTCTGTTGTACTTATTCGCAAGAAGGAAAAAACAAAGGAAATGAAGAACAAAGAAAAAGAAACTCTAGTTAAACAAAGGTAGATGAGGATATGGCTTCAATATAGAAGGTTCTGTTTGGTTGACATGCAGATGGCTTGAAAATTGATTCCTTGGAATTTTCAACCTTAAATTTGACCAAAATGAATGATCAATGTCTTTTATGGTTTGAACATTTCCATGATCATGTTTATATGCTTCAATCAGTGTTGCACATTACTTTGACATGAACTGCCTGACCAAGTAGCCTAGGATTATCAAGCTATTAGTTGTTTGTGAAAAGCTCTTGATGGTGTTTAAATAGAGAAGTCAATTATCACATTTAATTGATCATCTTGTTAGGCAGCTGCTGATGTTGCCCATCACTGGTAATTTCTAAATGTGGATTTCAGCCCTTTTATGTTCTTAACTTCAGGAAGAAGTTACTCATACTGGTTCAGTTAACCTTATTTTAATGTAAAAAAATAGCATGCTTCTTTTCTCTCTCCTAAATATATGGTTTAATATTGATGGAATTTTGCAGCATTTCCTTCGACTATTTTTAATATATCTGATGTTGCTAGTTAAGTGTGGTTTATCTTGGTACTAATCTATTTGCCTATTTTCCAAATCCAGACAATGGAGCGATTAAGGGCTCATGAGACTGGTATTTTTAAGAAGAAGCCAGCTGATTTGATGCAAATATTCAAGGTATCATGAACTCTGCGATGTTCTATGGTGGTTGGTATTTATTAATGGCAGACAATGTTAAGTTAACGTTGCCTCAAGGCCTGCAAACACAGTGAAGTTTCTTATCTAGTCATTGATTCAAAAGTTCCCATCAAATTTTGGATTCTGTGATATCAGGACTTGTATCAATAGATGTTGAATGGGTATGTCTTAGTTCACAGTGTTCTTTGCTGCTACATCTGTGGATGCTGTAGATAATACTTAACTACTCAAAAGTGAAACATTCAAGCTAGATCCACAGAATGTCGTTTATATGTCCTGGGATCAAATGCTGTATGTTTAATTGGGAGTCCATTTTCCTACCTTTTTGACATGGCACAACACTTCTCTCCACTTGAACAGTAATTGCAGTTTTTAAATGTACCCACAAACAGTGAAGTGATGCAATTTGATCAAACCAATAATGGTCTAAACTTTTTACAGGATGTTCAAACTAAAGTTAGTGATGTTGTTCTTGGGAAGGAGAAACCAGTTGAGGAGTCAAATCCTGAATATGAGAAATTGAAAAGTTATATCTTCGAACTTGAAAATCACTTGTCTGAAGCTCAGAAGCATGCATATCGTCTAGTAAAGAGGCACAGAGGTAACCAATGTTTTATTATGATGCATCCCCTCGTGATTGCTTTTTTCCCCCATTTCTTTAGAAATAATAGAGTATAGTTGATTATTTGCAACACGGTTGTCTATTTCCTCAGAATTGGGGCAGTCTCTAGCAGATTTTGGGAAGGCGGCCAAACTCCTTGGTGCTTGTGAAGGAGATGCCCTTGGGAAGGCATTCTCTGACCTTGGGGCTAAGTCAGAAACACTATCCATCAGGCTGCAGAAGGAGGTAGGATTGAAGTTGGAGTCTCATCCTTTCACATCTGGAGTTTTTTTTTTTTCCTGTTTGTGACTGTAGATTTTGATTGAAGTGTTGATCAGGTTGATGCTAAATTTTCAGAGCATTTATGATCCCTTAAATTTGCAGGCTCATCAACTTTTAATGAATTTTGAAGAACCTTTGAAAGATTATGTTCGTGCTGTACAATCTATTAAGGTGAGTTTTAGTTGCCTTTTTTCTTCTTTCTTCTGGTCCTACTCCTCAGTATAGAAGCTGATCTTTGTTCTATGTTCCCAAAACAGGCCACCATAGCTGAGAGGGCCAATGCCTTCAGGCATCAGTGTGAGCTGGCTGAAACAATTAAACTGAAGGAGATAAATCTGTATGACCCTCTACCTATTTCTTCTTGTTCTCTTAACTTCATTATGTTGATCCTGACTTATAAAATTACCATTGACATGACATGAAATAGAAGTGTTATTGTATCAAAATGACAATTGTTGTTGCAAGAAATAGAAGCCTGCCTTTTCTGCTATTGCCTTGTACTGACGATTGTAAAGCTATGATGTTTTGAGCCATGCAACTCTACAAGAGCATGTATGGACATGTTAGTAAATGGAATTATTTCCTGGCTGTAAATGTTACAATTAGATTCTCTTCATTCAGGTTTCTTGAGCACCGTATTTACTCATTCAGGAATTTTTTCGGATAATGCATTAAAAGAGGTCTTCTAACATAAAATGGAGCTGCAGGGCATGATTATTGTTGAAGAAAAATTTAAGAATAGCCAGAACCTTCCTCTGGTATTGTTAATATATGTTATTTAGTTGTTAAAACTGGATAAGAGCTGGAATCTTTTCTTGACTACTCAAAGCAACAAAAACTTGAAAAATTCTGAAGTGGATTGTGTGCAAATGAGATTATTCATCTAATTTCATAGTTACTAGGTTTTTGCTGATGGGCCAGAGGATATCTGGACTTCCTAATTTAGATCTACCTTTTTTGCAGTGACAAGCTCATGTTGACGCGATCTGATAAAGTGGGAGAGGCTGAGATCGAGTATAAGGAGGTAATTTAATACCATATGATATGAGCATTCGTCAGTTCTTATTATATATTGGTTGTCCAACGCTGAAGTTATCTGTGATGCAGTTGAAGGCAGACAGTGAAGAAGCAACAAGAAGATTTGAGAACATCGTGAGAGTGATGAATGAAGAGATAGTACGTTTTCAAGAACAGAAAACACTAGAAATGGGGATAGCTTTCCATGAATTTTCTAAAGGACAGGCACGGTTGGCAAATAGCATTGCAGATGCATGGCGAAGTCTCCTTCCTAAACTCGAAGCCTGTTCGTCTAAGCTCGAAACTTGTTCATCGTAATGATCTGATGCCAAAAAAAGCTTGTTCACTTGTAAAGACTTGCGACTTGTAGGAGTTACTTCTCTTTCTGCCGTTGTTTGAGATTTGCAATTCAATTTCTTGTACAAATTGAAGTTAATTGAAAAGGTGGTGAATACACCTGAAAGCAAAAAAAAATGAAAACGATCAAAATGCATCTCAAGCTTCGGACGCTTTTCAATGTTCAAATTTAGACATGATAGGCTGCCTAATGTCCGATATTTTTTTCTCAGTCTTGCGTTTTCAGATTTAGGCTTGATGAATCTTCATATATTAGTTGATTGTTTTCCTTTTTGTAACAAGATCATATAATTCGTCAAATTTTCAATTTTCTTAATCTTGTGGTTTTATTTTCATTTTTGTCGTCTCACTAGTCTGAGTTTGACAGTCTAATTTGACTGGAGTTCTGACTTGCCATCTAAGTGAGTCTGAGCTTGCACATTTCAGAATAACCTTATTGGATATCTGAAGAAATAAAAAAAATCATTTAATTTTCTAATTATAAAATTATTAATCTGAATGCGAAGGATTGTTTTCCTACCTTAGAAATTTGGAGACTCTTATCCAAATGTATCTCGTAAAATCTGCTGCCTCTGTCCCTCTCCCTCTTCGGAATAAGCTTGGGTAGTTTGGTTGCGAGTTGCGGTTACGAGCCATGGCGTGTGCAATGAGACAGCTCTTATACCCAGCCCGTGGGGGTTCCCACATGCAAATCTCTCCCTCTCTGCCTGTTTCCCGCCCGTTCATTATGACCGCAAGAGAGGACAAGAATCGGTTCTTCAGGTCATCTGAACTTCTTGGTTACCAGAATTTGACAGCAGTGGCCAAATCTTCGCCGGAAAATGACGGCCTTGTGGCTGCAGATGACGATGGTGATGATGGCGTCTCTTTGGGTACTTTGAAATTGCCCTCCAATACTGACCTACTGAGATTTGAGACCTTGCTCTTCCAGGTCTCTTAATCCTTTTATTCTTCTCTAGTTCAAACTTTATGATTTGCAGGTCACTGATAAAATGTTTATGAAATTGAATTGAATTTTTTTTTCTTTTGTTGTTGTTTTGTTTGAATAATCTGTGCTTCTTTTTGTGCGTGCACAACAGTGGGCAAACAGTCTTTGCCAAGGAGCTAATCTACCATTACCGGTGCCATTAAAGGTCAGTTAAAATTTTTCGCTTCCATTTCATGATATCTAAACCAGAAGTCAAGTCGTTTAATTCTGTTTTAGTGCATAAGAGCCTGTTTTTCAAGTTCTGTATGTGGGTTTTCGAATAGAGGTTATGTTGGCAAACACACAGTGAACTCTACCTGAACACTGCGACTTTTAGTTTTTAACGGACTATATGCTTTTTTAAATTGAATTTGTAATCTTAGCTGGCACTTCATTGTTTCTCAGGGTCTTTTTGTTGATATTTTTTTGGCATGATATATACGGATAGTAGGGGTTCTTGTCCATAAACTGGATGAGACATTAATTTCACTTTCATTCTCTTTAGTCTTTTATTGGATCTTTCTATGCAGGGTTACTCTTGCTTGTTCTCTTCTTGGCTTTGGATGCTTCCAACTCCTAGCATACCTTTTGCACTTTTCTATGTTTGCGACCCCTGTATATCAGTATATCCAAAGCATTGTATATATGATTGTGACTATTACTAAATTGAAAAGCTCACCTCTTGGAAACTCCGCCGACTGCCTCTACAGCCCATTTAATGTGATTCGTAAGCTGCAGTGTCCAAAAGTTCCTTGTTATCTCAACATTGTTTTTGGCAATGATAATAATAATAATAATAATAATAATAATAATCATCATCATCATCATCATCATCATCTGATTCAAATCTATTATTACTAAATTGAAAAGCTCACCTCTTGGAAACTCTGCCGACTGCCTCTACAGCCCATTTAATGTGATTCGTAAGCTGCAGTGTCCAAAAAGTTCCTTGTTATCTCAACATTGTTTTTGGCGATGATAATAATAATAATCATCGTCTGATTCAAATCTACTCAATTCAATGACTTTGTTTTGATTTTGGTATTCATCTGCAATGTGGCTGTTAAAATCATGTTTTGACTTTTACAATCTTATGAGTCAAATTTAGGAATTGATTTTACAAAATAAGTAGAATCAGATCTTGGATAAAATTGCATAAAATCACTCGAAAGAAGTTGACATTGTTGAATGATTTTATGATCTTGTGGTTTTACAATCCTACAATCTTAGCACATTAGTGTAAATATACTTATGGATATAGTAAAGTGGAAGCAAATGATTAATATAGCCGACCTCAACTAGTTTTGAGTTAAGGCTTAGTTGTTGTATATTATTTTTATTTTTTTAAATATTATTTTTATTTTTTTTGTGATATGTAAAATCTAATACAATTCTAGTTTACTATTCAATTTTATGAACCCCTTTCCAATGTTAGGTTAAAAAAGCAATTTTAACAACCATGATCTGCAATATTACTTGCTTTTACTGACACTCTACGGATTATACAAATAAAACAAAGAAAATTCTTGCTTTAATGGCCTGATGCATTTCTATATAACAGGTAGATAAAATATCAGGTGGAGTTAGGTTGGCCTTCATTGAAATTGGAGATGGGAAGACTGAGGTACTAGTGTACATTGATTGTCTGGTTTTCCCAGCAACTGCTGGTTCAGGTCCTATTTTCCGAGCCATAAGGAATGGACCGTTAAAGGATAAATCACCTCCTGGTGAGCCCCGAATCATGAGAAGTCTTCTGCAGGCCCTCCAGAAGTCAGTTGAAATAGCCAGAGTTTGAATTACTTTATGTAAAATGTAAAAATCAACACTGTAATTCTCTTCTTGTAGTTTAATGAAATTAAAAAAAAAAATTGCTCTTCTCTATAACAAATGGATTTTAGTGCTGGTGCAGTCTATAGTTTACTTTCCAAGAGATTGATTTGGATTTGTTCTCTTGAAAAAAGATTTATTTTGATTTGTTCTCTTGAAAAATAATGTGGTCGTACTTATTCACTGACAATTCTAGGAGGAATAATCTCTGATCCTCTTTGTTTCTATAACAAAGCTACAAGACAGTGTATGTCTACAAATATCATTAACATTTGCCTTATCCTGAATAAATTTATTCCATGGAAACATAAGAAAGCAGTGGCCACTCCTTATGAATTAAGGACTAACTGTATTTCACTTTCATATTACAACTGGCTTCTCCTTTTAGTTGTTCCCTTTTTATGTTTGTATGAATGTTAAAGTTGATGTAAAAGAGCTTGATCCTGGAATAAAAATTCTGGACTGGAGTTAGAAGAAGAAATGAAGACACAAGGCTATTTAGAAGGAAGATTTGGAGACCGAGAAGATGGTTATGATGCTATAGTTGTAGGTTCTGGGTATGGCGGCTCTGTTGCTGCCTGTCGACTGTCCATGGCAGGAATAAAGGTTTGTTTAATGGAAAGAGGTCGAAGATGGAAAGCTGAGGATTTCCCCACTGATGGTTTAAAGCTCATTTCAGCTATGAGGATCGATCGGATTTCGGGCTTCAGTTTTGGTCCAAAAGATGCTTTGTTTCAGGTTATTCCTAATTGCCTTTCTTTATTTATCTATCTTATCACAGTTGCTTTGCATACAATATAAGATAAGGTAACCGGGCAGGTTATTATCTTTTAACATTTGAGGCTATTAATGCAATATCTGTTCTGTTCACACAAAAACATAGTCAAGTTGCTATAAATTGATATAGAATTATATAAACATCATCAAGTCACTACAAATTGATAGAAAATTGTAATCAGATGGAGTTGAAAGCCCATCCGAATCAGAGCATCTTTACCTGTCATTATCTTTTAGTTATTAGTGACTTATTGACATACACGAAAAATTTTAGGTATATGAACAAAATGATTCTCTAGCAGCAGTGGCTTGTGGGCTGGGCGGTGGTTCACTGGTCAATGCAGGAGTAATGCTTCCAACTCCAATTCATGCTAGAAGAAATCCGAAATGGCCAAAGGAATGGGAAAGGGATTGGGATATTTGTGAAGCTTCTGCAGCAGCAATGCTGAGAATACAAAATGTTCCAGTCATGTTTCCAATTGCCAATGTAATGGGAGAAATAGCTAAAGCAGAGAATGAAGAAACTTTCAACAATTTAATCAAGCTCAGTATGAATTTTGATGTTGAAGATTCTCCATCCAATTCAATGGAGCTTCAAAAGCTGAATAGCTGCTTAGCATGTGGAAATTGCCTTGCGGGGTGTCCTTACAATGCCAAAAACTCTACTGATAAGAATTATCTTCTTTTGGCAATACAGGCAAGTTTCTGTTATATCTTCTATATACCCATTTTTTCTGGCAAAACTTTTTGCTGAAAATTTAAAGTGTTTCATAGGGAGAAAATAGAAGATTTTGGACTAAGAAACATAGATAATATAAGCGATGGTAACAGTTATGGACAGTTATACTTTGTCGAATCAAAACTTCTTCCCATGCCATAATAATGACAATTTTAGTATTGTGTTGTTGATATCTTGGTACTTTCAAATTCTTGATTAAACAATGTAAAGTAATTAATAATCAATGGACTCCAACATCTTTTGTTCATATGTTCAAAGTAAGAATAACTTGTGATGCAGGCTGGATGTACTGTAGAAACTCTATGTGAAGCTCAGTATGTGGTTAAGAACACGTATGAAATCCAACAAGACAAAATCAGTAAGAAAAGGAGAAGATGGCGTGTTTACTTAAATGAGGTTGACTATATAACCTCTGATTTTGTAATCCTATCAGGTAAGAAATATTAGCTAAAGGTATTTGCTTAATACTTTGCTAGTAAAATTTCTAACATGCTCTTACTTATTTCCCACAGCTGGAGTTTTTGGCACTGTTAAGATACTTTTCCAGTCACAAATGAGAGGATTGAGGCTTCCAAAAACTCTTGGGTCTGGATTCAGCTGTAATGGGAATTCAGTTGCTTATCTTGCTGGAAGTGCAGCCCCCTTGAGTGGTCATGGATTGAACGGGAAACAAATATCAAAGCTTCCTTTTCAAGAACGGCCAGGGCCATCCATCTCAACATCTTACACTTCTTCATCGGGTTTCACAATCCAGGTTGAGAATTTCTGCATTGCAGAACATGATTTGTCTTTATGTTCCATGTTGTTTTTTTAGTTTCTATCTTAACATGGTGATGGCATCAAAATTTTATGACCATAATTTTCTGAAGTATTATATACTTTAACAACATAAATTTTGATAATCTTAAAGTTTAACTGCAATGCAATATGCTCATTTTTTCTTGAAGCTTATGTTAAATGAGTATATTTTCTTATTCAATTTGGATGACCTGAGGTTCTAGCAGTCCTAGCAAAAGTTGGCCTATGTGAAATCAGATTTATCATGATCAATTGATCATCCATTCATCAGTAGCCTAGGACTAGGATGGTTTTGAAATATACACTTAAGAAAATGCTACAGGATGCTAAAGCAAATACATATGTTCATCTAAATAAGCATATTCTCTTGTGTCCTTTTAGCAGACTCTCCATGCTTACTGTTTTTCCTTTCAATGCAGAGTGCTGTAATTCCAAGTGCTTACCCTTACCTGCTGTTTAAAGAGATCTTTACTTATGGATGGCCAACAGGTTACTGGTTCTTTCATGGGATTTTTGACAAGCTGAAGAACGTGATTGGTTTTAAATCAACTGAAGCAATTGTGCTCAATGCAATGGGATATGATGAAGGTGATGGAAATATTATGTTGGACAGAAACACAAATAAAATCTGCTTTAGTCCACCTTTTGATCCTTTGCTTACACGAAAAATTGTAACCTTTCAAAAGCTCACCAAGAAATTGGGGGGAATCCTCTTTATGACTAAGTACAGGAGCACAGCAGTTCATCTTTTAGGTGGATGCAATGCATCATTAGATTCTTCTTGTGGGGTTTGTAACCACAATGGTCAGGTTTTTGATCCAGAAACTCCTGCCTCTGTTCACTCAGGCCTCTATGTTTGTGATGCTTCTTTAATTCCGTGTTCTGTTGGCATAAACCCAGCTCTTACAATTGCAACAGCTGCTGAGCATGTGAGTAGACACCTTTTCCAAGATATTATTGAATTTAACAGCAAAAGAGGTATAAATTTTGACAATTTAGCTGTTGATCGTACTCGACATTTTTTTGCTGATAAAAGTTTAGATAATAACCACAGTTCAAATGTTCTGATAAAAGAAACCATAAAAGGGTATGTGGGTGGTATGCCATGTGTGGCTTATCTCAAAATGAAAATGAACCCGCAGAATCTGAAAGAGTTTGATGAACAAAATTCATTTACTGGTGGATCTCATCCTCTTTTGAGGGGAAAGGTTGGAGGATATATGGTGTTTAGAGCCATTGAGAAGGATAAAATACACATCATAGATGGGGAAGTAGATATGTGTGCAGTGGATTGCAGAACTCCTTACACACAGTATATGCGCTTACACCTTCTCCTTGTAGCTTCTTCTGGTTCAAAGTATGCTTATGTTCAAAGTTGAATCCTTTCTTATTTTACTGAAGAAATTTTTTGCTATTTTATTCAGTTTGGTAGAACTGATGAATCTTTTTGGTGCAGATATATTCTCGAGGGAAGGAAGATAATGAATCCATATCTCTTGGCATTATATGCTTGGAAAGAGACAAGAACACTGCATGTAACATTTAAAAAAATTCCGGTGAACGGTGCGATGGAGAAAATGATGAATTTAAATGGAGAGCTTAGAGTTTCCTTCTGGGAACTTCTGAGGAGCTTCATGAGCCTTAGAGGCAACAAGGCAGGAAGGTTCATATATATTCTACTATTGACTATTGTAAGAACCTATGCCCTACAAATACCGCGAGGGATTCACATAATCCCAAGTGATTCTTGCCATAAAACTTATCCAAGCAGCACTCTCCATAAAATAAAAACAGGTATTGGGCAAGCTAGGTTATGGATTTTTCACAAAGATTTTGATAAACCATTAAAATCGAAGATAAAAGCAAGGAAATCAGCTTATTGATTTGAACTGATTTGAACAAATACAGTTAGTGATTATGCGTTAAAAAATGGACAACGGAGTACCGGACTCTTTCATCTCTTATTTCTTCTTTATTTCTAATTTTATGCTGGCTTTGGCTTTTGCATATTCCAGAAGATGGACATGTCATCAGCTGCAGGCAATGGAATGGCATTCAAAATACACAGAGGGTTAAAGGAGAGAAACAATTAAGTCCAGTTCTCCTTCTCAATGGTCATTCTACAGAGAGTTACTGGCTGCCAACAGAACCACATGACTTGGTCAGAACTTTACTGGAGGAAGGGCATGAAGTATGGCTACTGCAACCAAGATTACACCCGATGAACCCTGCTAAGAGCTTCACTATTGAAGATATTGGAAAATATGATATCCCGGCTGGTAAAGAAGAATGAAAATGAATTATACTTCATTAGAGTTTTACAGATTCACTACTTTTTAAATAGCATTTTCCTTACCATTATTGTCCTTTTGCAGTGATTAGTAAGATCCTTGAATTGCATGGAATGAGCATGAAGATACATATAATCGCACACTGTGTTGGAGGGTTAGCCATTCATATAGCTCTGATGGGAGGGCAGATCTCTGCAACCCACTTAGCTTCTTTATCTTGCACCAATTCTTCAATGTTCTTCAAGCTCACTACACTACCCAGACTCAAGATGTGGCTTCCTTTAGTCCCAGTGAGCATTTTATCATTGTTGTTTCTTTCTTTTTATGAAAATTTTAAGATCTAGACAAATAACGAGGCATTGTTGCTTATGGCAAAAAGAAATAAACACTCGATCACAGTAATGGAAGTGCTTTACATATTTGAAAATTTTAATCACCAATTTCTAGGACTAATGAAGATAAACAGGGTTCAAAACAAGTGAATAATATCAGTTCTCTTTGGCTTAAGGTTCATAATCTGATTCAAATCAATTCGGAGTGCAGATATCAATGGCTATACTAGGCAAGGAGAATATTTTGCCTTTGTTAGAAACACCAAAGACATGTTTTCGGCACTGGCTCTTGAAATGCATTGCCTATTGCTTACCGCGATACGAGAGATGCACCTGCAAGGAGTGTGAGATCTTTTCTGGAATATTTGGGAATACCTTCTGGCATGAAAATGTTAGTCCAACATTGCATCATTGGTTGAATAAGTGTGGCTCTACAAGGCTTCCTATGGCAGCATTTCCTCATCTGAGAAAAATCTGCAACTCTGGATTTATCGTCGACAGTAATGGTAATAATTCATATTTGATCCATCCAGAGAGGATGGCAGTCTCTACTCTATATATATCAGGTGGACGGAGTCTTCTCGTGACTCCAGAGACTTCATTTCTTGCTAACAAATATATGAAGCTGCACCAACCAGATTTTCACCATGAAAGGATTGTTGTAGAGGGGTTTGGACATTCGGATTTATTAATTGGAGAACAGTCTTATGAGAAGGTTTTCCCTCACCTCATGTCTCATATAAGAGTAGCTGAACAAGAAGCAAATGGTGTGGTGAATTTTGAGAAAAAGAAATGCAGTAAAGAGATGTTAGGGTGGTGTGATGATCCTTATGAGGTATATGGCAAATTTGGAAGTTGGTTATCTCCTTCAGCTATTATCTTTTTGTTCTTTTCCTTTTTGTGGGCATTAGTTTCTTTATTGATGTGTTTTTGGTAAGAGGGAAAAAGTCATTGCTTATTATCCATGCAACTGGCTGATGGTATTTCTTCTTTGTACTATAAATAGAGACTTTTGATTTTTTTTTTTTTTTTTTTACTATAAAAGAAGCATGTTTCTTATTTTCAGATCATAAGTAAGAGAATTCCCACCTGAGAAAAATCTGCAACTCTGGATTTATTTTGAATTGCAAAGGTCATAATTCATATTCAATCCATCCAGAGAGGATAGACGTCTCTGCGCTATACATTTCAGGTGGATGAAGTCTTCTTGTGATTCCAGAGATTTTATTTATTTATTTTGGAAAGCAAAGCCAAAAAAACCTTGCATTAATTATCATAAAAGGCTAATAAAAAATGTGGTATTGACTCGCACACTTAAAGACGAGCGTGTGAACAGAATGTCCTAGCTAGCTTCTGTGCTCTTATTTTGGTTTATTTCTTGTTAACAAATATATGAAGCTAATACCTTTTAAAATGTCTCTGATAGATAATGATGTTCTTTTGAATAGTTGAGTACACATATTGAGACACGTTTAGGTAAAGGTTACCTATCACAAAATATTTAAAATTATTACTTTAGGATTAAGCTAAAATAATTCATACAATCAAATTAAACTAATTTATAGTGATGATTGATGGACAGTAAATAGACGAGAGAGAAGTGTAACTTTTTGCAAAATATAAAAAATATTTATGTTTTATTTGTATTTTTAACTGACCATTCAAAGAAGCAACAGGAAAATTTATTAATTTGCCTTTTATTTAAATACATTTAAATTTATATTATAAATATTTTTTTTCTTCAGGAAATTGGAATATATATTAAATACATTCAAAATAATTTTTTTAAAAGTGCATTTTGTGTATATTGTTGGACGGTATACTTTTTAAAAAATAGACTATTTTAAAATATGTGAACAAAGCGACCGGTAGCAGCGACAATTAGGCAATTAGCTCAAATGAAACGGAGACTTCTGTCCTGACGTCTTTTCTAGCCCCCGCCAATCCATAGATACTCCTCCCCGCTTTCTTTGGATTCCTTCCAAAATCCTCCTATCTCTTCTTTATCTACTATCACTGCGAGCGACAAGTGACATACAAACACTTTGAATGAGCTAACCGGAAGCAGACCTTAACGATGCCTACTTTCTCTCTTTACTCTCATCATTACCGTCTTCTCTCGCCAAACCAAAATTCTAAACCGTCAATCCTCTCACAAGCAACTCCTGCACGCCTCCTCTTATTATCCAAACGATCCTCTCGTCATCGAATTTGCTGCTCTTCCCCGATCAACAACTCCGATTCGGCTCCCTCCTTCGGCGATGGTTTTTCCAGGTTCAACTTTATTAATTAATAAGTGTTTCTTTCTTTCTTTTTTTAATTTAATTTATGAAGAGGAATTTCAATTCTTCTTTGTTTTGTTTTTAGTAATTTTTGCATTATAGAAGGACCGGAGACTGCGCAGGATTTTGTTCAGATGCAACTTCAGGAAATTCAAGATAATATAAGGAGTAGACGCAATAAGATATTTTTGCTCATGGAAGAGGTTAGGTTTAAATTTCTCCAGTTATTCATGATTTAAAGTTCAATTCCCATTCATTTCTCATGAAAATGAAAATTTTGTGTCTAAATTGCTGTATTCTATTTGAATGTTTTTGGTTAGTTGAGGAGACTACGGGTACAACAGCGTATAAAGAGTGTGAAAGTTGTCAGTGAGGAAGGCGGAGAAGAGGAGGCATATGAGATGCCTGATATTCCATCATCCATTCCTTTTCTTCCTCATGTGGTATGTTTGGAAGTTCTATATTATATTGCATTTTTGCAAGTTTTATAAAAAATTATCTGTAAGTTCTGAAGGAAATGTTTTGTGCTTGTTTTGTTTCCCGTATTTTGCTTAATTGCTGTTCTTAGCATGGTGTTGTTAGGAAAGGTTAATTTTGACTAATTACATGCAATTTTCCTTTTGAAGTAGACACCAAAGACATTGAAGCAGCTTTACCTAACAAGTTTATCTTTCATATTCGGGGTCATCGTGTTTGGTGGACTAATTGCTCCAACAGTAAGTTGTTTCTTAATTGTTTCATGCTTAGAGAGTACGGATATTGCAGTCATTCAGCTATTTCCTATATATTTATTTAGTCTTTGTATGAATGTTTTGAACCATTTATGCCTTATATGTGAAGTTATTCTCTTCAAGTCTAAATCCTCCGAGGCATTCTCCTTGTGTTTCCTGTTTTCCTTTGGCAAGCATGGAACCCAAGTTTCTATTGCTAAGGCGACCTATATATTTTATTTAGTTTTTGTATGAATATGAATATCTTGAACCATTTATACCTTACATGTGGAGTTATTTTATTCAAGTCTACACTATCTAAGGCATTCTCTATGTTTCTTGTTTTGCTTAGGCAAGTAGGAAGCCAAGCTTCTATTGTTAAAATGACCTTTTTTGTCAACTATTTGGAAGAGGAGAATCGTGTTAAGAATACATATTGTGAAGGAAAATGGGGATGGGAATGAGACAAGTTTTCTATGAATACTCACATTTGTAGGTTATGTTGTGTATTCTTGCTGTTACCATTTATCAACTTTGTTTTATGGGATTTTAATTAAGACTCATAATATGATTTATAGAAGTCTTCCTGAGCAAGTTAACTATGGTTCCGTCAATATGTTATGAGGTCTTATTTGGGCTAACAATTCATTAGCAATTTGTGGAATATTCCAGTGCTACTCTTACTATCTTTCTGTCTGGTGTTACTAAAGAAAGCCTCTGTTATTTGGTGATTACTTGTTGTGATGATTCCTGTTCTTCATACTGCTTGAACATGAAAAGGATAATCTTCTTAATTGGATAGTATGTCTTTCTTTTAAGAAGTGAAAATTTGAGGCTAAGCTCATAGCTACATCAAATGATTTGGAGTGACAATTTCTAACCTTGCTGGATTGGGACTTATTCTTTGTACTTAAAAGTACTAAAGAAAAGTTAATCTTTAATTTCTTGGTGGTAATCTCTAAAATTATATTTAAATACAAAAGGCTTCCTAAAAATCTTGGAGTTATGGGGATAGAGATTTTAGCAATTGTCAAAAGAAGCAACAGGATAAACTAAAGAATCTGATGTTAATAAAAAAAGTGGCATGGTCTGCGTCTCTGTGATTCGTCTGCCAAGTAATGGCATTGGTGGTCAATGATTAGGTGAAGGTAGGAGAGACTATGAAGAGAATGCAGGAGTTGTTAGCCAATCATGTGCAGGGCTAGCAGGCTAGCGCAATTGTTGTAGAGAATGTTTTTCTCAATTTCTTCTTACTAACCCCTAAGATTCTCCAATATGTTATTTAGCCATGCTTTAATTACTTATTCATTGGAATTCTTGATCCTGAGTTCTAGATCTGAACTTTTCAAGTTCTCTGAATTGTCACTAGTTTATTTATGTCGATTTGTTTTTTACTTGGCAGCTCGAACTCAAATTAGGTCTGGGAGGCACTTCATATGAGGATTTCATACGTAACATGCATTTGCCATTGCAATTGAGGTTGCATTTCCATTTTCCTTTAATCAGACTTTTTAATCCTTGAGCAACCAAATCTTTGCTATTATTTCACTACCTGTTTGCTATGAGAAAAACCTTGAATTGAACTAAAAATTTGCTGGCTGCTGAATTCAGTCAGGTCGATCCCATTGTGGCGTCCTTTTCAGGTGGGGCAGTGGGAGTCATTTCAGCACTGATGTTAATTGAGGCAAACAATGTTGAGCAACAAGAGAAGAAAAGATGCAAGTATTGTCAGGGAACTGGTATATATCAATTCGTTTTGTGGATAGGTTTTCCTTTTTCCTTCCTAACTACAACCCTAGAAGGGAAAAACAAGAAAGTCTCATTTTGTTTTCTTTAATTTGTCTAAAGTTATATGTCGGTGTTTTTTTCTGAATAGGATACCTGTCCTGTGCCCGATGTTCAGCAAGTGGTGTGTGCTTGAGCATTGATCCCATCTCACTATCAAGTGATTCTAATTGTCCATTGCGTGTGCCAACAACTCAAAGGTGTACGAGCTGTTCAGGTGCGGGAAAGGTAAAAAAGGGAAAAAACAAAATCTGACAAGAAATATCTGCTTATTCCTGAAATTTCAAGTGGAAGTTTAATACTGCCATCTACTGAAAAATTGCAACCCATTCTAGGGTGTTGCAGCATTATGTTGTTAAACATTATGCTAGCTACTACATGTTTTGGGTCACTGGTGAGAGATAGAAATTAGGATCCATAGAATTCATGGACTGATTCTTTTGTCATAGCCTACACTTACAAGCTTAACCGAGTGATCATGTGAAGTAAATGTTGAGTTGACTGTTTTACATTCAAGTTTAGTTTCACTTGCCTCACTGCCAATATTGGGTAGAGAATTGCCTCTGTGTGCATGTGCGCATGTTTGCACATTTATTTTTAGTGGCATATCATGTGTAATAACGTGATGTTTGATTGTTATTGTATTTAGTCATCGCTTTCTGTCATCGACCTGGTCTATCATTATTCCACTTGTAGTCCTCCCGCGTTCCTCCATCAGCATGCTGCTTTCTTAACCTTTACCCTTTACCTGTTTATTATGATAATGTCTATTGTCTGATTCTTCTTTTTGTGAACTTAGGTTATGTGTCCGACATGCCTATGCACTGGGATGTTGATGGCAAGTGAGCATGACCCACGAATTGATCCATTCGACTGAGGAGGATTGAGAAACATCCATTGGATGTGGGATTGTCTAGCTTGTTGCTAAATGTCTATTAAACAAATCTTAGAATCGCCTGTTCTCTCTCTATCTCCAACTCCTGAAGGTCTTTGAGCATGCAAACCAGGATGGAGGAAGTTAATTGATTAGCTTGGAGAATCCTGTTGGGCAGATCAAAATTGGAGGTCTAATAGTAGTAGGAACTGTATTTTGGTGCTTTGCTGTTGGATACCTATTGGAGAAACAGGTAAAGAAGTGGAGAAATGATCTGGAATAAATTTGTATTTTGTCATAAACAAACTCATTAAAAGTACTTATAAAAATACTTCAAGCTATGTTTGGTTGAATGTACATTACGTGATTAATTATAATGTTTGGATGAGGTTTTTTTTTTTTCTCCCCGACCATAATGTAATGAGGATTCTAATTGTATTATTTATTATTTAAAATGTTAAAATATCCATTACATTAAACACATGTAATATTAATTACATCATGTCATTTTAATCAAAATTCTATTATTCAAGGCTATTTGATACAGCAGCCTTACCCTTATACACCACCTCTGCTCTGTTGTTGCCACCACCATCAATACACAACCGCTTGACTACCACTGTCTCAACCGCTCTACCATAATCAATCATCACTCTATATTGTTGCCACCGCCGCTACCACACCACCATGCAATGAAAGTTATATTTTAATGTTTAATATGTAATACGAAATAAAAATTTTATTTTATTATTTTATTTTATTATAATAATAAGAAGAATAAAATGAAAAAACACTAAAAAGGTAAAAAATGAAAAAAAAAACCACACTTTTATATTTAAATTTAATTTATTAAATGAAAATATATAAAAAATTATTTTCCAATGACTTAAACTTTTTATCTTGTTAAATTTAAGCTCATCTTTTTTTAATCTTTTAGTTCAAATAAATTTACAAGTGGTCCTTGATAGCTTAATATAATGAATAACTTTTGGTTCAAATATTTCTTTTGCATTAATAATCATATTATGTATAATGGTCTTTTGCATTAATAATAATCTTATGACAGTGGTGGTCATGATAGCGGAATGTTAGGTGGTTGGGTGGAGTAGTGGGGGCATCGTGCTAATTATATTGCATATTTACAAATAAATATAAAAAAAAGATAATAATTACCTTCCATAAATTTTTTCAAATAATAGAATATTAATTACATTCCATCACAATACATTTTCCATTATATTATATTTTTAATTACATTACATTGCATTATATTCAACCAAATATAACCTTAGTCCAGAATAAAAATTACTAATGGCATTAATACTATTTAGGTCCTGCTCAATTCGATTTTGATTTTAAATCATCTTGAGACTTGAATGCCTTCAGAATAGTAAATAATTAAAGTGAAGTATTGCTTAGAAATAGAGAGCAATATTTCCTTACCAGTCTTTTAGTCTTCTTCTTGAGAATCCAGCAGCTCCTAGTTCAAGTAAAAAACAATGGCTTAATCACCAAAAAAAACCTTGAATTTATGAGTTTTTTTTTAAATTTAGCCAATATTTTTAATTTTATCGATTAATACATTGTATTTATTTTTCTTTATCAATTATAGCATTTGTCTAGAATCTGTCAATATTTGCTGATGTATTCGTTAATGAGATCCAATTTTTTCCATATATATCATGTCCACGTGGACATACCACATAAAAAAACTAATTAAAGGCTTAATCACAAAAAAAAAGCCTGAACTTATAAATTTTTTTAAATTTGGCCAATACTTTTGATTTTGTCAATCAATACCTTTTATTTATTTTTCTTTGTCAATTATAGTTTTTATCTAGGGTATGTTAATGTTTACTGATGTGTTCATTAATGGGCTCCAATTTTTTTTCAAATCACATACACGTGGACACGCCATATAAGAAAGCTAACTTGAATATAAAAATACATTAAACGATATAATTTTGTAGAAGGACACTATCTTCAGTATTTTCATATTTTGTCTGTTATTTTTTGAGGATAAATAAATATTAGATATTTTTATATGACTTGTAAACCCAATAAATGAGTTCTTATATGTCAAACTATATAGTTATATGCAAAAAAGTTGATGCCTCAATTTACTTTAAAGTTAATAAAAAAATAAAATTAAAATACTGAAGATAAGTCTAACCACAAAACAATGTCATTTAATGTATTTTTATATTTAAGTTAGTTTTCTTATATAGTGTCTCCACGTGAACGTGATCTAAAAAAAAGTTAAATCCAATTAACGGACACATCAGTAAATATTAATAGACTTTAGATGGAACTCACAATTAACAAAGAAGAATAAGTACATGATATTGATTAACAAAATTAAAAGTATAGAATAAATTTGAAAAAAATTCATAAGTTCAGGCTTTTTTTTGGTGATTAAGTCTTTGATATTCAAGTTAACTTTCTTACGTTGCATGTTCACATGGACGTGATCTGGAAAAAAAATTAGACCCTATTAATAGACACATCAGTAAATATTAATAGACTCTAGACGAAGGCTATAATTGACAAAGAAAAATAAATACAGGGTATTGATTGACAAAATTAAAAATATTGACCAAATTTAAAAAAAAAAAACTTATAAGTTCAAATTTTTTTTATTGATTAAGCCTAAAACAATACCTTATTCTTTTCAATATTTTCTTCTTGATTAGCAACACCACCAATCTTCTACATGTTTGTGCACACAAATTTAAGTAATAAATTGCATCAAACGTAAGTGATAAATTTCATAATATCAAACATAAATAAAATTCTTAATGCTAGTTATACAAACATAAATAAAAATCTTAGTGTAATACACAGCTTTAGTAAGAAATTGTTCACTTTGAGTTTAGTCAGTATGAATTTGTTTTTGGACTATAACCATCTCATAGCTCAAACATATCTTGGTAATCTAAGACTTACTCATCTTCATGTCCATCACTTCTATCTTGTACTTAAATGATACGTGATTCACTTAGAGCATCACACTTAGCAAGTAATAACATCAGAAATTTACAAATACAGAAGTATAAAGAAATCAAAATTTCTCCACAGCCAAACAACAAATGAAGTGGAAACACAAAATAACATAGTCAGGCACGCATAGTCATAATTGAATCACAGTATAACAACAAACCGAACTTTTCACAAGCATCCTCAAGCGAAGAAAATGGCCGCTTGACATCATAGTAGCAGACTGGCCAAGCGTCTTGGTAAGCCCTTTGCATGAACTGTGTAACATTTTTTTTTTTTTTAATTTTTCTTGATGCTAGTGATTTTTATATAAAAGAAGCAGAGAAAGAAATTTGATAAGTAATGAGAGAACAATTTAACAATTATAAGCAAAAAACTATTAAGTAAAAAATACAATAACAAAACAATTTAAAATTTTTCATGGCATTTAGTTCATTACTTAGCAAGGAATTGGTCTATAATATCTATAATTTCTGTTTCCCATTCATGAACAGTAGCAGCGAAATCAGTAGATTTTTTAGTTTGAAGATTCTATAATTAACTTGAAATTAATAATATATATTGATACTAAAGTAAGAGGTGAGTTAATCATAGCTCAATGCTCAAAGCTCAAAGCTCAAGGCTCAAGGCTCACCTTAAGCTTAGATGGTCATTGACGTTGTTGGAAACTACCACGGAAGAAGCGGCAGTCACGCACTTCCTTCCTTCATCGACTCCACGCCACAGAACATGAAGGAAATCACCACTGGAGGAAAAAATGAAAAGGGAAAGTAATGTTTTTCACTATAATTACATAGCCATTGCGGATCCAAAAAGAGGAGAAAGAAGGAGATGAGATTATATATATATAAAAGAAAGAAATATAAAATAAAAGAGAGAAATGGAGACATTTGGTCTACTGTGTTTATGATTTAGCAAAGGACAATATATCAAATTTGAATGGTTGACACAAAAATAAGTTACTCTCAAAACATCAATCATACTCAAACTCACAACCAGCTATTTTTACTCAAAACATGCTCATCACTATTCCAAATCTGTACACTCGCACTTTGCTAACACTAAAAGATACATATGAAATGCTCGAGCAGAAGGTTGGGCCATTGATGAACGATGCAACTCCTGCTCATTTTAGAGTATATATAATTAGTTTCAATGTAGCAGAAAAAAATATTTTATTGCAACAATTAGAAAAAAGAAAATTAAGAATCAATTTGATACTCTTATAATCCTGAAAGGCAGGCAAACCCTCCAATACGACACCGTTATCCCTCAGTTTTTTGTAACTACTTGATCAGTTAAAGAGTCGCAAGTACCTTTCAGAAAAAGTGGAAAAAAAAGGATTCGCAATCAAGGAAGGAGCAGGGAGCTCAACCCTCAACGGGCAAGTCGAGTCTTCGTTATGGCAACTCTAAAAAGCAAAACCGGTTTGAAGCTCCTGTCCCGGTCCCTCCACTGGCAGAGTCCATCTTTCATTTACACAACCACACGGAAGCTTGAAACCCTAGCTTTCGAAGAGGTCCGAGCTTCGACGGACAAACCATACACTTCAACGGCTTTTATCCTCCATGGCCTCTTGGGATCTGGCCGCAACTGGCGTTCCTTCTCTCGCAATCTCGCTTCTTATCTCTCCAATTCCTCTGGTACCTTCTCCCTTCTCTTTATCCCTCTCCTTCCTTAAATTAAGCGAATTTTGCCTTATTTCGTATTTTTTTAGTAGAATGGAGGATGGTGCTTGTAGATTTGAGGAACCATGGAAAATCGGCTGATATAGGAAATCTCGATCCGCCCCATGACATGTTTAATGCGGCCAAAGATTTGGCTAATTTAGTTAAATATCAAGGTTGGGATTGGCCTGATGTTGTTATTGGTCACTCCATGGGTGGCAAAGTCGCTCTTCAGTTTGCGCAGAATTGTGCTCGTGGTGATTATGGGGATTCCGTAGCATTGCCCAAACAGGTATCTTCATTTAGTTTCACATCAATTGCTATGAAAAAACAATGATCCAATATAATGTATTTGTTCAGCATTAACTCTCATTTATTGATATGAGAATTGTGAAGACCTGGATTACCTCAAGTTCTTAAATTGGATGTAATTTTTCTATATACAGAAGTCCATGGCTAGATAATTTTTATAGTAGCTATTCTTTTTCATGTACTTAGCCTAGGAGGATGCTAAGCATTTAATTGATTATCCTTTTCTTTTTGAAGATTGATAACAAATGCTTTGTATGCACATTAGGAAATTTATGTGCTTTCATTTTTTATTTCCTGATGCAGAACAGCTGTGGGTTTTGGATTCTGTTCCTGGAGAAGTAAGCATGGAAAAAAGTGATGGAGAAGTGGAGAAAGTCCTGAAGACCTTGCAAAATTTGCCTTCATCATTTCCTTCACGAAAGTAAGTCATCTCTGCATGATGTGCTATATCTTTAAGATTTACTTGCATGCAAGATGCACTTGCCGTTTAGGTCTAGATATAGATGTCATTGTAGTTATTTTTAGGCATTGTACTTTTAGTCAACTTTTCAGATTAGAAAAGCTTTCTTTTATATTAATTATTTTAAATATAGAGTGGAATATGAAGTTAACATAGATTGGCAATGAGAGCATAAATTGGTCTCTGATATAAACACTGTTTGAGTTCTAAGATCACGGTTAACTTGTTAAACTTCCGAACTTCCATGGAGCCTATAATCAGTGTGTATCTTTTTTTCTTTTTTCTTTTTTTTGTTGGTGTAAGATGATTTAAATTGCAGCATTGTAGACTTTTGGCATGAATTTTGGATGTAGAAAGATTCAATCATTCAGGACTATGAAAATGAATTTGGGTAGTCTAGTTCTTTTCTATATTTTGCCTAATGGTATTTTGTTTTGATTGTGGAGGATGTAAGACAGGTGGTAGTAGTGCAAGTTAATTTAACTAGGTTTTGTGCATTGAAAGTGATAGAAAGAAAGAAAAAGAGGGAAAATGAATTCTGTTTTTATTTGCTCTGGTTTGCCTGACCTCAATAGAGTTTAAATTAGATGATGTCCTTTAAAAATTAATTTTGCACTGTATATTTCTGTTTTCAGGTGGCTTGTGAACCACATGATTGAACTTGGATTCTCAAAGTCATTATCTGAGTGGATTGGTACCAATCTCAAGAAATCCGGAGAGCAGGAGACATGGGCTTTTAATCTCGAAGGTGTTATCCAGATGTTCAATTCTTACAGGTCAATCTCTATTCCTAATAAATCAAGATTTAAATGGCTTGCTATGCAGAATAAGCAATGCAATGATGATATGCTTCTGTTTTATTTTACGTTTCTTGCTTTCCATCCTTCGCTTCTGTTCCTTTGCCTCTTCTTAGGTAAACAACAAATGTTAAATTCTCAGGGAGACATCATATTGGTCTTTGTTGGAGCACCCGCCGAAAGGAATGGAGATAGATATTGTGGTTGCAGAGAATAGTGACCGCTGGGACCGAGAACTACTTCAGCGACTTGAAAGTCTTGACAATAAGAAAGGAGGTGGATCCGACGGTGCGGTTTCCCTTCACATTCTTCCAAACTCGGGGCACTGGGTTCATGTGGACAATCCAAAGGGTCTTCTTGAGATTATGGCGCCTAAGATTGCCTCCCTTTCGACATAAGTGCATTGCTATAGCTCTAGTTTCAAGTGATCTATTATAAAAATAAGTATTGTTGACATTATCTTTATTTCTTATTGTAATATGAAGTCTGTCAATTAACACATAGGAATGAATAATTTATTTTTTTGATGAAATGTTTTCCCCATGCTATTTCTGAATGATATTTTATGAGGCACTCTTGTTGAGAAGTCCAAACTGCAAATATGTTCAGGTTTTTGTTTGGAAAAGCTAGAATGCTTGCGAGGACAATACTAAAACAAATAATACAGAGAATAAAAGATCGAGTAATAGTTTTTTTTTAGAGACAAATAACGATGAAGGTGCAGAACTAGTCAAGCAAGAGAAACAAAAATAAGCAAATGAATAAATAAAGTAAAAATAGTTTTGCATAAATTGGAATGTTGGAGTATTAATTTCCTCGTTTTATGGACCTGATGGGCCTTCTAAATGTGGGCTTTATGAAATTAGGACAATTTCATAACAAATGACTCATCCATTGGTCCAATGACTTTGAAACCCTAGCTCGTACAACCCAGACTATAAAACCCTAAGGATACCATTACAACCAGCAGACACACGGAGGACGAAAGGGCGAAAGCAAAGATGCAGATTTTCGTGAAAACCCTAACTGGGAAGACCATAACTCTTGAAGTAGAGAGCAGCGACACCATTGACAATGTCAAGGCCAAGATCCAGGACAAGGAAGGTATTCATTTTTATTTTCACCTATCGAAATTTTCCTATTACTCCCATTTGTTCACTGAGAATGTTTTCGTTTTACTCTATTTATCTTCTTGCATTTTGGATTCCATTAATCGGAAATGACTTTATGATTGAATAGGAATTCCACCGGACCAGCAGCGATTGATCTTCGCCGGAAAGCAGCTTGAAGATGGCCGAACTTTGGCGGATTACAATATCCAGAAAGGTCTGTTCTTGTCTTTATCTATTTCTTTTGCATTCTTAATAAGCCACATAATCAAATCGTAAATGAAATTGTAGATCTGTTATATGTTCGTTTGCTATGCAGAATCAACCCTCCATCTTGTGTTGAGGCTTAGGGGAGGTATTATCGAGCCTTCTCTTATGGCTTTGGCTCGCAAATACAATCAGGACAAGATGATTTGCCGCAAGTATGTCTTTCATTTTTTCATTTTTTAAAAATTTTATTTTGTTGAAACCTCTTTTTAGTCTTATTAAATTCTTTTAGCTGTTTAGCTGTATTGATTAACATATGAATTAGTAGCATTTTTTTTTTTGTAACATGATTCCGGGAACTTACTTAGCTTCTTCTGCTCTTAGTAACGCGCTAGAGGTCATACCAGTTCCCAAAATTAATTTCCATTCTTTAACTTTGTCAGCTGGGATTATTTACTTTCAGTTGATTTTCATGGCTGGTACATCACCATATACCTAAGTTTGTCTGGATGCAATTGTTTCTTTCTTTTTGGACTATACTGAACCATTTTGAATTGTTTACCAGGACAATTAAAATCAGTTTCTTCAGATATTTTTCAATCATCTGCTTATCAAACCTTTTAGTTCATTTACTTGGGTTTCCTGGTGGGACTACATGTTGAACCCTCTTTTTCTTACTAGTGCAACGGAGGGCATCCTAGTCCCAAGATTGATTTCCATTCTCAACTTTATCAATTGTGCTCATTTAGTTACAGTTGATTTTCTTGTATGGTATATGAATGTTATTTTTTTACGTGTGTAATGCATGTTAAGATACACACCCCCTATGTCTATTACATGGTTGGTTTGATCATGACCTGACTACTAAATATGTATATGCAAGCTTTGGATAGGTAATAGTGTCTGAAGAGGCATGCATTCTCTCCATTTTATTTTTTACAGTGATTCTTATGGTAATGTATTTGATAGATATGAATTACTAGTTTGCCAGTTGTGACTTTGGCTGCTCTAATGCCATATGATTCTATATTTGTAAAATATTCGGAGAGTACTGTACATATTGTATTTCAGTTAAAATATTAATCGTGTAATTTAACTGCGGCCTTCAGTTAATGAACTTAACCTTCTTACTTTGTATACAGGTGTTATGCTCGACTGCATCCAAGGGCTGTGAACTGCCGGAAGAAGAAATGTGGGCATAGCAATCAGGTGATTTTCATTTTGAATTGAACATTCATTATGATTGTTATTTTTGCCATGTTGGATTTGCATTCTTGTACATAATTGCTTCAAAACCCCAGTTTTGAGTATCTGAACTACTTTGTGTTGTTGCAGTTGAGGCCTAAGAAGAAGATCAAGTAAACTGTTATGAAGCGGGCATTAGCTTTGGAAGATTTGATTGTTAGATGTCTATCTTCTTTGTTTTGGATTTGGATTTAGCTTTATTAAAGCCTGTATGCAGTTGGATTTCATTGTATGTTGAACTGAGCTGGGTATTTGTTTGTTTTTCAACTGGGTACAATACATTTTACATTTCGCAATAGATAAAAATCTGTTTGAAGTCTGTTTGGATGTGGAAAGTCTCTTCCAAGGTCCAAATTGAAAAAGTCCTTTCACAGTGTCGTTATTTAAGATTACGTTGATTAATGTCTGATTGCCTTTGAACCTATTCTCAATTAGTATCAACTCTGGACTGGTCATCAAATAACACAATATGGATAAATACCAACTTTAATGATGCATTACTCGGTACTTATAGCGGCCGTTCTTTTTTATTAGTAACCTTTATTTTTTTAAGATATACTGAGTCTGGTGTTTGAATTTTTTGGACTAGGGCTATTAATGCTTTAGCTATGAGAGTTGGTTTGGACTCGTGAATTTCCGGGAAGGTGTGGCTTTTCAGGAGATAGCAACTCAGTCAGAGGGCGGAAAAAATTTCCTTAATTTTTTCAATTTTACGATACTGGCGAGCATGAAATTACTGTTTAGTAATTGTAATGGAATAGAATTAAATTCATTTCTTTTGTAAATATTGCACCAAAAATATCTTTAATTGCATTATATTATATTCAATTAGGGTTTAAATTCATGGCTCCTTATGAGTGAGCTAAAATAGGATTATAAACGCTTTTATCTGCGTCTATACATGAAGCATGGCATGCCAGCTCGCAGCTTTAGTGATCTACTAGTCACACAACGAGAAGCTACCGATCTTACCGCGTTTACAGTATTTAGCCTCAACTTCGCTGGTGGTTGAAGGAGTGTTCAAGTAGCATAACTGATGTGGGGAGTCCATGATTAATCACTTGGGAAATCCCCAGGTTTTGGCTGCATTTTTTTTTTTTTTAACTCGTTCAATGATTTAGGACTGGGCAAATGGAGTTTATGTTGGTGAGGTCAATAACAGGTATATCAAAATAATGTGTTGGATGAGAGGATTTTAAATTAAAGAATATATATTTGTCAGGTGATTAATCATTTTAAAAAAAAAAAAGTATTTATAAGGTTATACTCCTCCATTCCCCTTTAACAGCAAAATTTGATATTTTTATAAAGTTAAGAAACTGATTGGAATATATTGATTTTCAATAAATGTGATAGAATATCTAAATTGCACTTTTTAAAATTAAAAATTTTTTATTTAATTTTATTACAAACAACTAATAAATACGGATAAAATTAAAAAAAGAAAAATTAATATACCATGAAAATCTTAAATGAGCATTTAAAATAGAATAAGGTGAAATATTTATTTGTTGGCATTAAAGTGGAACAAAGAATAATAATTTTTTGTTGCTATGCACTAAAGTCAGATTATTTTTAAATGCAGATAGAATTGAAGCGCTTTAGGCTCGTGCAGTGTTATTACTTAAGAGCTTGCTACCCTTATTTGTTAAAAAAAAAACCTTTATTATCATTAATTGTAGTAATTAATTAGCAAATAGTTGAATCAATGAAAATTAACTATTTGATGAAATTGACCTGAAAATAAAATCAAGGTCTGATACAATGAAAAAAGAAGAAAAAATTTGGTAATTGATTTTGTATTTTGACTTTATCCACAAAGACTTGCTATCCAAGCCCTTGTTATAAAAATTTTCGAAAGATAAATTTTTCGGTGAAATCCCGATAAATAGCCGGTTTCTCGGGCGACAACAGCTCCGGTAAAGGCCCAAAGTAACCATTTCCTTTCCAATTGCTTGGATTGAAAAATTCTACAACTGAAGTTCTTGGTTCCTTGTATGAATTGGCCAACACTCGATGCTGCACACTCTTGTACTCCCCCGTTCGACGTTATCTGCAACCGAATTAATTAATTATTAAAAATTCTAATACTAAATAATTATTACACTATCTTATCCAATTACTAATCCCCATACTTATTAATTATTTAAATAATATTTTATAATGATAAAATAAATATCGCGACTTACATATTTTAACTGTTTAGACTAAAAAAAATAACGAAAACCAATAGCAAAAGAAATATTAGATAAAAATATGATGAAAAATAATATCAAATAATGAAATCAAATTAATGAAATATGAGCAATATGTTTTGTCATCAAAAGACGATTTTTATGACAAGAGGAATTTTAATATTACAACAGTATGTATTCTATAATATTTTATAATATGCTCTCACTGTTTCACTTTAATAATAACATTTGATCTTTTTATAAGAATTAAAAAAATTATTAAAATATATTAATTTTTTAAAAATATACGGTAGAATGTCTAAATTGTCTTTCTTAAAATTCAGAGTTTTACATTTAAGTTTGTTATAAAACACATAATAAATATGGGTAAATTTGAAAAAAAAAATTAATGTACTCTAAAAATTTCAAACTTAAAGTGAAACAATATAAAATGCATATTTGTAGCTATTAAAATGGAAAAAAAAGTATATCTTAATAAATCAATTAGATTTTAACTTTAGAGTAGAATCTACATTTAATCTATTAAAAAAGAAAAATTATAAAAATTAATGGTGTGTTTAGGAATTATTTAATATGCCAAAAAGGAAAAACTATCAAAATAAAAAAATTATATAAATAAAGAGAAAAAAGAGAAAAAAAAAAGTGAAGAAGCAGTGAGTAAGTTACCCTCAATCATTTCACATTGCACTTCCATCGCCATACCACTAAATATTTTAATAAAATTCCAAGGGGTGAGCCATGGCTCCCTTGCTCTCCTCCGTCAGCGCATTCAAACCGAAATGGAAAAGCATTGCAAAATAATAATAATAATAATCTTATCTAAGCATATCCAAGAAATTCATATAACACTAGTAAATGTATATTCATGTTCATTACCTGAAGAAAGTCCCCAACATTAATAATCAACGCACCATGCACAGGCTTCACGTCCACCCATCCATCACCGTACTTCACCCGTAACCCACCAATCTCATCTTGCAACAACACCGTCACCACCCCGGGATCGGTATGCGCAGTTATTCCTACCGTCAAATCGGGTTGCGGACAGTCGGATAGCAATGCCCTACTGAAGCCCTGCTTTCACTAAAACTCAACTCCTTAAACTTCCCTTTCTCTAGCCCTAATCCTTCACTTAACAACTGCAAAACAGCTTCACCTACTTTTTTTGCACACACATCCCATTCTATCACCTCTTTTCTACGTACTAGTTTTTTAGAATGTGCGTTGCACATAGATATTTGTTATTTGTACTCGTTATATAATTTTTTTTTTATTTATTTCAAAGATTTATTATAGGTATCAACTATACTGAAATTGACATTATACCTGTAAAATAAATTAAAAGATATTACAAAACTATTCATACACATTATATATCTAATTAAAAATATTACAACAACTAATCACTAATATTATATAAAATATTTGAAATAAATATTATTCTTACTTGTTAACAGTTTGAATATCTTCAATATCATAACAAGTGTAATATCATAACGATAACTAAAAAAGATATTTAACCGTATGTTATAAAAATAATAATACGAAAAATATAATAATAAGGATTACTAAATTCAATTTCATAGTAAATTTTAATTTCTCCAATTTTTGTTAGAAGCAATGTTGAGATTATTTGATTGAAGGAATATGTATTATGTGACTGGATTAGCTATTGTGTGATTCTTGTGCATGACCACTAGTATAATTATTTTGTTTATGATTTATTATATCATAATGCAGAGCATCAAGAAGTCCGAGTGTCTCCTAGAGCTCGAGTCAGCAGATAAGAGGACTCAGGCCCATCTTGGTCTCATAAGGCGGAAAAAAAAATATTTTATGTGTACTTTCTAATTTATAATTTTAAAAAGAAATAAAATGATATAAGGATACTAAATTATAATAAATATAAATAATAACTATTTTATTAATTTATAGATAGAAAGAGTTAATACTTACCACAAGAAAAAAACATGATCGCAAACTTAATAATTTTAATTCAAAATAGCAAAAGCAATAAATTATTGATAGCAAAAAATAATTAAAACTAAACATTTATATATAGTGGTACGATAGAACAAATTTCTAATTAGAATCATATTAAATAATAAATTCCTAATTAAAATAGGATTTGATTAAAATTATAATAATAATAATAATAATAATAATAATAATAATAATAATAATAATAATAATAGAAAAATAAACACAATGTGATCTCAAGTTAGTTATTAAGACTAAATTATCCTTAATAATATTTTTTATCAATTAGAATACGTATGAGCATTTTGGGAATCAAAAGTCACTACAAAAAAAGAGAGTAAAGGGGACGAAAATCGGGAACAATCAATATTATTTGTCCCCAAAAGTACTAATCCATCAAGATTAGGAGACAATTTAAAAAATTATCCCCATTTATTATATTAAGTTACAAAGGGGACAGTCGATCTTAATTACGATAGCTTATTAATATTTTAATTAGAAATTAGGACGATAGTTGTGTCAATAATAAATGACAATTTACGTCTCCAATACTAAGGATAAATATTATCCTTAATGTTGGGAACGAATGATGTCTCATATGAAAAATGGGACAACTGACCTCTCCATTACTAATAATAACTATTGTCATAAATTTTGAGGACAACTGGTATCTTATATATGAGATATATCTAATGTCTTGTATACTGTGCACAATAATCACCATTTAGAGACGATTGACGTCCTATATGTATGAGATATAATTTACGTCTCGTATATTAAGGATAATTGTTGTTATCAAATTTAGGGACGATTGACGTCTCATATAGAAGGGATAACTTTTGTCTCATATACTAATAATAAGTATGCCATATATTAAAAAAAATAAATTAAATATCAACTATTGGTTAGTCCAGTGGGATGAGATGCGAGATCCTTTATTGTAAATGAAATAAACTGAATTTAGAGAATCACCACGTAATAGCCCTCTACAGAATCCAATATCACCAGAATCCAAATTAGTGAGTTGTGCTCGTGAAAGAAAAGTCAAGATTTCCGGTATCTCATTGGGGTTGGCTGTAACGTGCTGCTTGCATCCTCTTTTGATGAGAGTTAGAAATTAAGCAGCGGAAATAACTCAGGATCAAAACAAGTATGAAAGTAAACCACACACAAATCTCATAAGAACTAATGCACTATGCAGCCTTTTGTTGTGTGACCTCATTTGATTCTATGAATCTTATTTTTCTAAAATGAGTAGAAAAATAGTACGTTTGTTTTTTGCGTGCAAATGATAAGATTAATCGTTTTGTTACCAACGCACTTGATATTTTAAATAAAATAGATTATACCTTTTTTAAATAAGATTAATAAATAAAATTTTAATTAAAAATTAACTTATTATATATTGAAAAAATGGATAATCCACGTACCCTACAAATAATTAAGGCACGATAAGGACTGTATGAATAAATTAATAAGGCTACAAACTATAATAAGAATCCATATAGAACCAGGATATTCTTATTATAATTAATCATAGTTTATTCTATTAAAAATTCATGATTGAACTCCTTATTAGTTTAACTCTCTATAACATAATAATTTATATTCCCCATGTAAAGATTATGTATGCTTGTTAAATAAAATAAATAAGACAATTTATTTAAATAATAATTTCAATTTTTAAGATTGTCGCTTAACTTATTTCATGTATCGGATTAAAAATTCACCTGCGGAGTTTACAAAATGAAATCTTATAAACTTACTTAAAATGCACCATCATTCTCTAAACTGAGATATAGATTCTATCATTAATTAATATTTTACAAATGCAAGTTACTCTTGTCCAATTTCACCGAGAATTATTGTCTCGATAAATGAAACTCACTCTTTAATAAATTAAACCACGAAACAATGTATATTTGCTCATATTAATTAAATTAAGATTAAAAATATTAATCTTATTTCTAATGCCCTAGAGAATATGTTTTAATAGTCAGTATAAAACAATCATTCTTTACTTGGTCCAGTTAGATACATACAAATTATACTAACACCGCATTATAAAATATGCTGAAAAATTTAATCATTTAATGCAAATCTCCAATTAAATACATAAAAATAATTACTCAAAGAAATAACACAAAAAATATACTATTACATTTTGCATATGGCTATGATTTGGAGGCAGTGATTGTCATGGGAGTTGATTTTTGATAAATCAATAATTGTTATAGAAATAGATATCAGAGATGGGTTTAGATCGGTTAGTGTTTCTTTTTACACCGACTTTGATTCGTCAAATTTTTTTAGTTCTTCTAATCGGTTGTTGTCGCTGAAATTAGACATTTTTAGTTCTAATGGTTTAAGATTTTGGATGATTTGATTGTTCTATTTGAGAAAAAGCGTGTAAGCGATGGAATTATCCGTTGTATGCTTGGAAAATTCTTATAGAGTTACAGTGAACATTGTCACTGCTGTCCAGTATCTTTGAGTAGAAGAAGATGTTAAAAATAGTGAGGATAAAATATTAAATGATGGGTATTAGGTAAAAAGTGATATGCAAATTTATAAAACTGTACTACCATTTCTTTTTTCCTTAAAAGGTGTTTGGAACTACCAAGATGGAGTGTTCATAAATCATCTCAAATTGCTGAAACCGAATTAAATTGATTTAAATCAAATTAAAATCATATGTGTGTAAAAATTAATAGGTTTGAAAATATTAAAATCTCAATATTAATTTATATAGTTATAGAATTAAATCAAACCAAATATTGGAATATAGATATTAATAAATAAATAAATAAATAATATTCGATCTATTTTTTTATCATCATATGCTGAAATATTTAATTATATTAATTCTATTTAATCTTGAACTTTAAAACCACAATTTGCTTACATTTGTTTGTACAGAAAATTAATTTAAAGAGAAATTAAATATAATTGAGTTGCAAGAAGTCTTGAATCACAAAATGATTGAACATAATTCATATATTCTAATTTGATGTAAAAATTAATTGAAGTTTATTAATTCATAATTCAGAATTCATATATTGTCTTAAAATATAAATTACATGTTATGTGTTTGTGTCGTGTCCCGTGTTCAAGTCCATGCAACTTATATATATAAAGAGAGGTTGCATAGATTGAGACATGGGATGTAATACAGACACAAGACATGTAAATTTTTGGAGAAATAGGACATAACATGCTCATGATATGTTATACTAAAAATATATAATTTATTAAGAAATTAAATATGTAAATAGTTGTCCATGATAAGTCATAAACATCTACTTCAACATTATTAGTTAAATCCTTAATAATAACATCATCATTAAAGATCGTCATCTCCATCTCTATGAATAAATTAACAATTTTTAGAATTTTAATAGTTTTAAAAGAATTAAATTGATTTCCTGTAACATCTCATATTTTTGTTTGTTCAATATACTATTATGAGCTTCTTTTTGATAAAAAGTAAAAAATTACGTGTATCAACAAAAATCAAATCTTGAGCACATTTGGAGTTAATATTCAACATTTTCAATGAACCTGTGTTTAAATTTATCAATAAAATTATAAACCTCATATAATGATTTAAGGTTTTCTTCTTCTTATATACGTTGTAATCTTTTTATTTGAAGTATATAAATTTATCTAATTTATATTTATGACCTCAATTTAAAATTTTTGTTAATAGATATATCTAAAAGTTTTATGAAAATTTTAAAAGTGTCCTTAAGGTGTCCAAGAGGTGTTCGTTGAAAAATCATTGAGTGTTCTAAAAGTGTCCGATGTTAATAAAATTTTAAAAAAAAATAATCGGACACGTTTTAAAGTGTCTAACACGTGTCCAGCAGTGTTTAAAAAGTGTCGGTGTCTAATACGGATATAATATAGATACGCCAGACCTTTTAAAGTGTTCGTGCATTATATATACATATATATATATATATATATATATATATATATA
>CANUEP010123181.1:0-66853 GCA_947857235.1 Jatropha podagrica | reverse complement strand
TTAATCACACATATCTATCCTACCCCACCTTCCACTCCCCCCCACCCCCCCCCCCCCCCCCCCCCCCCCCCCCCCCCCCCCCCCCCCCCCCCCCCCCCCCCCATAGGGAGACATACTAGTTGGGGTAATGAAAAAAGGCCTTAATTTCATACTAGTTGGGTAGTGGGAAAAATCCTTAATTCCATACTTGTTGGGGTAATGAAAAAAATATTGATTTGACTATGTTGTGTCTATGACATTTCTGAACTGATTTAGGCAACAATCATATTTTTATTTAATTCAGGGACAAGGACTTTTAAGTAATAGTATGAAGTTAGAGATGATTATGGGCATCAATAAACAAGTTCAAAGATGAAAAGGCAAAATTTACATGTGGACTGACATTGGTACAGTTTTAAGCCTTTCATTAGCCACCACATTTAATTGTTATGTGAACAAACTGTTACTTGCTGCTATCAAGTCTTTGTAAAATACACATGAAAAAGGATTCTTGTCAGTAAGCTATCTATTTGTTGTTCAATTGAGCAATTCGGGGGCCCCTTATTGTCCCTGTGGAAATTGATTAATGCCATTAATTTATAATGTGGGTTGTTTTATGCGACTTTGTAATTATTGTTCTGTGGCTTGCTTCTTAGGCTGAAGAGAGGCACTGTGATATTCTGGGTCGCCTGCTATACACTGCCAAGCTCATTGCCAAGCAGGAGGGATTAGAAGATGGTTTTAGGATTGTGATTAATGATGGACCAAGTGGATGTATGTGGTCTTTTCTATGGTTGATGAATTAAGAATAATAGCTGTTAATTGAACTCTCAAATAAGTATGTTTACTTGCACTTTTAACTGTTTTTTTTCTCTTTTTCTGCAGGTCAGTCTGTGTATCACCTTCACATCCACCTCCTAGGGGGACGTCAAATGAACTGGCCCCCTGGCTAAAATGGTGTCATCATGTGAGTGGACAAATTTCAATGGTCATAATGCATTGCCTTGTGTCTTAAATTGTATTGAACTAGTATTTCAGAAACAACTAGCCCGCAAGTTACAATATTGCATGTTGTTTAAATAATGTGAAAAGTTCTGCATTGAATTGTTGTGGCACCAGTGAGACAAGGCAAAAAAACAAAACCTCTTTTGAGGAACCCAGTTTGAAATATATAAATATTCTGAGCTCCAGAGTGTTGAATTTCATCCAAGTTTGAATTTGTCAATATTGTATGTTAATGTCCTTGAGCTTTAGTTTATATAGAGCATGTGTTGGGTAATTATCGTAGATTGTACATTGATAAATATAATCTTAAAATGGTGTCATGATAAAATGAAACATGACATTTTAAATGAAAGTTTATATATGATTCTTTACGTTTGTTTGACTTTGTATATAATAATTCAATTGGTAGACAAAATTATGAATATTGTATTGCCATTATTGTATTCAGGTAATTATATAAGAAACCATAATAGTATTTATAGTTTGATAATTTCATGTTGTAGAATTTCTTCAAAATATTTGTTACCATACAAATACAAATATTTTTTCAATCAAATAAGATTGAAAGTCCATATATGTTCATTTTTTTTTTCTTAGTTGACACAATTTCATTGTAAGCTTTTAAACAATATAATTTTATTAATAATAATAATTCTAAAATGATTTTAAAAAATGATAATAACAATTAATATAATTATTAATAAAATTAATTTTATCATTAATTTTATTATTTAAATAATCATCAAATACAATTTAAATAAATACAGAAATTGCTGGATAATGTGGAACTTTATTTTTTTTTTTAATGCATATGTATATTATATATAAAAATGGGAATGAGGGGGAAGGGGGGAATAATGAAATTCTCTATATTATCTTTGTAAAATTTAAAATATTCCAATTAAAAAAACTTTAACATACTTTATAGGTATAATCTGTCTACTGATAATCAGTAATACTAAAATTTGAAATTATGCAATCAGTAATAGTAATTAATATTTGTGTAATTTATGCGATTTATGACAGTCTTTTATTTTTATGTAACTGTAGCACTCAGTAATTAAATGACAATTTTATTTTTATAGGTATAATCTGTCTACTGATAATCTTGCTAAATATATAATATTTGTTCGCACTATAATTAGAAATTATGAAAGCACTGTGTAATTATAATCTTGCCAAATATATAATATTTGTTAACTATAATTAGAAGATACAAAATTAATAGGAGTAGATAATATTTGTCTAATTTATGCAATTTATGACATGGCCTTTTATAAATTTCAGCACTCTTTGTGCTTAATTCACAAATAGACTGCCTTGTCTTATAGTTACTGTCATTAAATTAATTACTTTGAAATACATATTTCAAGAAATCATAAATGTCTATGTCAACAATGTCTAGTTAAAGATTTTGTTTTATATATTATGCAAAAATTGGAAGCAATTAAGTTATCATCATATATGAGGTTAGTAAATATTATATATATATATATATATATATATACACACACTGTAGTTTGTTAATGGAGACTTGGTTAAGGGCGGGTAAGAAGTGGCACAATTGTAATAACGATTAAACATAAGGGTAAACTAAGGTACCATTTATGCAAGAAATGACCAAAAAGGCATCATTGCTCAACCTAGGGTCTGCATATAAAAGGTCATATTTAGTTGCATTTGGCAGAAGGAGAACACATCTAACTATCACAAATTGGTGTTTGGGAACAACAATCGAGCGTTGATATACCCATCAAGGTATAAGATAACACTAAACCTCTTTTGTCTAATTTTGGTAATCAATTGTTAGTGATAAAAATAAAATCCTTCATTCAATTTTTGATATCGTTTTGTTTGCATTATTAATGGGAACTGCAAAATGCGTTTAGGGTTTATTGTTAAGTCATGATTTGCAATTTGTTCTAAATTTTGATCCATGCTCGATTGTTTGTCATCGAATAGATTAGTTAATCATGAATGATTTCCATATTATACCATTGCGTCTTGAATAGTAAAAATTCTAGAGTTTGGGATTCTAAGTTATGGTTTATTGGAAAGCTATATATTTTGTTAAATCACAATTTAACTTCCATTGATGTACTAAATTTTCATCCATTGCATATTGTTTCGTTGTTAATAGATTTACTAGTCATAAATGATATTGATACTGTATCCTTGCATCTTCAATATATTGAGAAATATATGATTTTGCTATTTCGAGTTGATAAGGATATAGTTGCTTTTGTCAAATGCTTTGTATATGTGATTGAGGGTTTTCTAAAAAAGACATAAGGTTTTTTGATAATTAAATTGTCTAGGTTCCTCTAAGTATGATTTGAACAAATCATTGTGTGTAATGCTCACATTATTGTTATCTGGATTTGATGGTGGAAAACACATTTAGCATAATGAACGCGGAGAGTTTTGTTGTCACTGTGACAAACGATATCCTCCGTAAGGTATCATGGTGAGTGAATGTTGATGAACCTGTCATATATGATTTTATTGCTTGCGTTTCATGCATAAGTCACATATATTTTATGTGAACCATCTATTTACTATGGATGTAGACTTTGCCAATAAAGTTTTCTCAGGTCCATTACTCAGAGATACCCACAAAGTGCAAGATTGACATGAGGGAAAGGCACAAATATGATGTGCACATGTAGACATCGATTGAAGATGGAAGTCTTAAGCTGGCACATGGTTTAAAAGCATTTCTACAAGACTATCGAGTGAGCATCAACTATCAAATTATTCTGAAGCTCAAAGGCATCAGTGAGTTCAAAGCTGCAATATTTGACAAGCGTGGTACTTCCTTAACTGAATCTCTAAAGCTACGGTCTCTGCTGGCATCTAGCTCAAACCCTTTGAAAATTATGAAATTGAGCTTACCTAGTTTCACTTCCAACCTAGGAAAATGTGTGAAAATGGCTTCCAAGAAACCAAGCCCACCAATTGGAAAGCTCACATTGTTGGATAATCCAGAAGGCAGTCGCAAGAGTACCAATAGTAAGAAAAGCACATCTGTGAAAAGTCTATTCCAGTCAGGTAAGAAGAAAGGAAAGTGCTCTCCAGCAAAACCAAAATCAAAGGGCCGAAAAACATCACTATCAAATGAGATTGTGATGTGGATACAAATCACCGACAACTTGTTGTTCAGTAGAAGTATAGTAAACTTCTTATCGTTATAAGTTATTAGCATGCTTAGCTAAGATTGTTTGGCATGAACCTTTTTATTATTGCATTTGCTTTAAATAATTCTTAATACACGTTGTTTTTGGTATATGCAAACTTTGCACGCGAAATTGAATCAAGAAAATCTATTTGATTGGGAAAGAGATATCAAACTAATGTGCATGGGACAACCTATTCTGTGAAGTTGTATCATTAACGTGGTAATGGCACGAGGTGCATTACTAGATTTAGGTAATTCATTAAGGGTGTAGCGTTGAGAGAAGAAGATTACATATCATTGAGGATTTTTAAACCTCAAGTTCTTCATGTTGAAGTTTACTTCGACGAATTACCCAACCATCGTTTGTAAGGATTCAAGTAAGACTATTTTGGGGCCTACATTGGCAGGTGAACTTTTTTGTTATTGGTGGTTTGTGTAGGACCATGTTTATGATCTAATTAGTATTATGGACAAGTCAAGATCACGACCCAAAAACTTGTCCATAATACTAATTAGATCACAAACGTGGTCTAACACAAACCACTAATAACAAAAAAGTTTACTTGCCAATGCATGGTCCAAAATACTCTTACTTGAATTCTTACAGAAGATGGCTAGGTAACTCGCTGAAATGCACATCAACATGAAGAACTTGAGGTTTAAAAACCCTCAATGATATGTAATCTTCTTCTCTCGATACTACACCCTTGATGAATTCCCTAAATCCAATAATGCACCTCGTGCCATTACCCCGGTAGTGATACAACTTCACAGGATAGATTGTCCCCATGCACATCAGTTTGATATCTCTTTCCCAATCAGTCAGATTTTCTCAATATAATTTGGTGTGCAAAGTCTTATATACAAAAAACAATAACGTTATATTAAGAATTATTTAAAGCAAGTGCAATTATAAAAAGGTTCATACCAAACGATATTAGCTAAGCATGATAATAATTTATAACGACGAAAAGTTTACCATGCTTTTGCTGAACAACAAGCTATCGATGACTTTTATCTGCATCACAACCTCATTTGACGGTGATGTGTTCTTGCCCTTTGATTTTGGTGTTACTAGAGAGAACTTTCCTTTCTTCTTGCTTGACTAGAATATACTTTTCATAGATTTGCTTTTCTTACTCTTGCAACTGCATTCTACACTGTCCAGCAGTATGAGCTTTCCAATTGGTGGGTTGCATGTCTTAGAAGTCATTTTCACACATTTTCTTAGGTTGGCAGTAGAACTGGTTGAGCTCAGCTTCATAAATTTCAGAAGGTTTGAGCTGTTTGCTGGCGGAGACCGTAGCTTCAGAGATTCAACCAAGGAAGTACAGTGCTTGTCAAATATTGCAAATTTTAACTCACTGATGCATTTGAGCTTCAGAATAGTCTGATAGTTGGTCCTCAATCGATAGTCTTATAGAAATGATTTTAGACCATGAGTCAGGTCAAGATTTCCATCTTCAATCGATGTCTACGTGCACACATCATACTTGTACCCCTCCCTCACATAGATCTTGCACTTTGTTGGTATCTTTGAGTAATGGGCTTTCGAAAACTTTACTAGCAAAGTCTACCTCCATAGCAAACAGATGGTTCACATAAAATATGTCATTTGCGAATGAAATGCAAGTAATAAAATCATATATAATAGGCTCATCATGATTCCTTACAGAGGATATCGTCTGTCACAATGACAACACAGCTCTCCGCATTCATTATGCTAAATGTGTTTTTCACCATCAAATCCACATAATAATAATGTCAGCATTACACACAATAATTTGTTCAAATCATACTTAGAAGAACCTAGACAATTTGATTATAAAAAAACCTTGTCTTTTTTTAAGGAACCCTCAATCACATATACAAAGCATCAGACAGAAAACAATTATATCATCAGCAACTCAAAATAGCAAAATCATATATTTCTTAATCTATTGAAGATGCAAGGATACAATATCGACATCATTTATGACTGGCAAATCTATCAATTGCAAAATAGTATGCCATGTATGGAAATTTAGTACATGAATGAAAGTTAAATTGCGATTTAATAAAATATAGAGCTTCGCAATAAACCATAACTCAGAATCGCAAAATCTAGGATTTTTATTGTTGAAGATGTAGTGAAATAATATAAACATTATTTATGACTAGTAAATCTATCAACAGCAAAGTTGTATGCTATGGATGGAAATTTAGTACATCAACGAAAGTTAAGTTGTGATTTAAAAAAATATATAGCTTCCCAACCATAACTCAGAATTGCAAAATCTAAGGTTTTTACTATTGAAGACCCAATGATATTGCTACACCTACACCACTATAAGACATGATATGTCTCCCGTAATATGTTTATCTAGCTTTCTAATTGAGGAGAAGAGTAAATATACATACTACAGGGAATATAAAGTCGGTGAAAATCTTTCTTATGAAAAGAAATAATGTCATCGTATTTAAATACAATCTTTTTAGAGAAGAGACAAAATAAGTCTTAAAACATTTACTAAGCCTAGAAGAAAGAAACCTTTGAATGATAAAATCCTATTGAAGTGTAGCCTAAAAACCTTTTTGGAAAGAGCTGTAAATTAATTGATGCATAAATATTTTGTGGAGTATATTAGAACTTTAAATAAAAGGAGCTTAAAATAAAATAATTACCTTGTTTGGAGTAAAACTTGAGTTTTGTTGCCCTTTTAAAGTTGAAAGAATGAATTTAGGCAGAAGCGCCTAATGATCAACTCTTGACCAAGGCTCATGATAGATGGGGAAGAAAACATAAGTCAGAAGTGCTTGAAGGATAACCATTGGTCTTGGCTCATGACAGATGGGGAAGAAAACATAAGTCAGAAGTGCTTGAAGACTAACCCTTAGTAGAGGCTTATAACAGATGGGGAAGAAAACATAAGTCAAAAGTGCGTGAAGACTAACCCTTAGTCAAGGCTTATAACAAATGGGGAAGTCAATGTAAGTCAAAAGCGCTTGACGAATAATCCTTCGTCAAGGCTCATGACAAATGTTTAAAAGATCAAGGAACATAAGCGTTTTCTTAAAGTAAAGGTCAAATAAACTTTAACACTCATTAATAAAATGAAAATAGTTTTACAACTATGTCCCATGGCCACTTTTGGAAAGGATTTGCATACCATTCCATTTCATAAAAGTTGAACTTTAATTTTTATACCATAATATGAAAATTTACAATTCCTCTTTACAAATAGGAAGCTTAAGGTTAATTACATTTGTCTGCTCAATTAAATACAACAACAGTTCTTGAACTTACCTTACGCATTACCATAAATTATATGAACCATACTAGGCTAGAAGCTAACTTCTAGCTACAACTTCAAGAGAACTAATCCTCCTCTAGCCATCCTCTATCTTGCATTATTTAGAAACACTAAAGCTAAGTATAAACTTAATAGTGCACTAATCATATTAAAGAAAATAATAGAAATAAATAAGGCGTTTCAAATAGAAGAATGAGAGAAGTAGAGTTGAACTTACTTCAGCACATTTCAATTAAAGCTTGCCCTTTCGCTTTCTTCTTAAATCACATAATATAAAAAGATAATGAAAAGCACAAGTTTTTCAAATCAAATAAGAAAAAGGGACTTCAAACCTCTTTTAAAATGTCCTTTTTCAAACATGAATTTTCCTTAGAACAACATATAACATTCAAAATAAATTAAAAGCAATTATATTGCACAACTCCTTTCATTAGTCTTATAGTTTATGGATTCTATAACCGAAGGGGCATCGATAATAAGTGTGCACATCAAGTGTCACTGTCTTAACCTCAACCTATGAATCAAGTTCATTACGAGAGGGAGTCCGTAATACATCTTTACCTCTCAATGAGGGAGCCATATCAATCATTCAATTACAATTGCTTATCATTTCATAATTTCTTCCTCTAATGAATGAAGGAGAAATTAAATAATAACCATAATAAAATACCATGAGACTTTTAAACATTTAAAAAGCAATAAGATATAGAGTAACACAACTTATTCTCATACACTTCTATTTTCATTCATATGTCACCCTTCATACTTCAAAATATTAAAATGACCATCATCCTCCTTCAAAGTATTAAAACTCAAAATCCAACAATTTAAGATTTTTCTTTTGCAAAATTCCATGATTTCATTAATTCAAAGTTTACTTTCTTGAAACATAATTCTTTTACAAAATCTAATTTTAAAGAAAAAAAGCCATTAGTTTCAAGAAAACTATTGAGCATGTAAAGGATGTCATGTAAAGGAAATGCCATAAAAGATAGAATGATGCACATACCTATTCCAAACTTTATTATGAGTTTAGCTTTGTCAATTTCCTTTATCTTCTTCATTAAAAGTCCATTTCTTTAATTCCAAAAATTCATTTACATGATTAAGAATTTGGTAAAATCATTAAACATGTGAAGATTTTCATTTTAAAATAATGACATAAAAGGTTAGATTAGTGTACTTACTTGGGATCGAGCCTTTTTCTAACTATTTCTAGCTTCCACTCGATCCCTTTACCACTTTCCTACTTTCTCTAACTAAAGTCCTTGTATATAATGAATGTAGAAAAAAATAGATAAGGTACCTTCCATGAAGTCTATTGTATGTCACCCCAATTACATCCAATGTCCATTATAGGATATCTAACATTGATGTCCACTGGCTAAATATCAGGACCCTATGTCCGTGCCTCTTCAATGTAGGAAGAAGTTCAGCTAGCGCCTGCATAATTGACGCAGAAACGCAACAAAAGTGTAAGCATTACATATATAGTCTAAAAAAGTTTGTTCCTAGAGAATTAGGATTAGAGAAATAAAGTGAAATTATTCAATCCATAGTTCCATACCTGACATTTTGCTAAAAACATGACATGCTTATCAAGGATTCTTTTACCATCTTTAACTCTATGATAAAGTAAAAGCTGCAAGAATTGTGAGAAATTATAAATATGGCAAACAAATTTAGACATTAACAATTGTATAAGTCAAGATATAACCATGATTTAAAGAAATTTTCAATTAACCATCCATTGCTATTGGTAAAAGTGAAAACTACAACCGACAGAACTTCAAAACAAAGCACTTCTTCATCATTAAATCCCCTGTAGTCTTTTTTCTTAAGAATTGACAACTCTTAAAAGCTAGAATCAAATAAAACTTGAAAACATGTCTGAAAATCTACTACATAAATTATTCATATACACAAGTGCAAAAATCAATCCAAGAGGTAGCATTTTTTAGCATTAAAGTATTCTCAGCAAGGCAGCTAGCCCTAACTAGAATGGCGCTAAGCCACCCCAAGTCAATTAAATTCAATTCAAAATCAGATAAAAACCAACAATCTCATCTAATAACAACTCTGCCTAAAACACTCAGATTGTCGACACTGAAAGATTTAAAACCTCAACAATAAAATGAAAAAAATAATTTAAAGAAAGGAAAAGTAATTAATTGTCATGGAATTCAACGTAGAAACATTTCATGAAGACCGATCAAGATCAAGTCACCAAAGCAATGTCATAAAACAGATTTATAGAAAACAAGCGTTACCTTAACAACAGCAGTGATATCTCGAATAGGCGTTCTAGGATACCAAGAAGGTAAGATACAACTTTTTTCATTTTCGTTCTCACCTCAGACTCCCAAATAGAGAATATGAATAGAAGAGAAGAGACTAAGAGAGAGAGAGAGAGAGAGAGAGAGAGAGAGAGAGAGAGAGACGATAAGATCTGTGTTTTATTCTTTTTTTTTTAAACAAGACTAAGAGTTGCGTTCCATTTCTCACTAGGGTGAGAGAAATGGAAAACAAAAGTAAAAGAAAGTGATGCATTTTGTGCATCATTTCTTGATAATTGTAAATAATATTTTTAACTTTTATTTAAAAAAGTTAAATTGGACAACGGAAATGAGTTAGTGAATAATTAAGTGAATGTGGTGTCGCTTCAATTAGTGATCTGGCAAATATTTAGTATTCAAATAATTTGATTTTTTTAGTCCAAATATTATTTTTTTGTTGGGTTTTTTTTATCATCAATCTTGAACTGTTACTTTCCTATTAGAACAAAGTAAAAAAATTAAAAAATGTGGTCCCTTGATTCATTGCCTCTCTAAAAGCCATGTTTTAGAGTCATAGAATTGTATATTATATTTATAATTAATTATTTTGAACATTGCTTGCAATTTTTTTTTCCTTCAACTTTCTACTAATTAATAAATTGAATAATTTAGATGTTGATCCTATATGTGCCAATCAATATTTTGTAAATATAATTAATTTAGTTAGATTATATTTGATACTTTAAATAATACTGATTTTGATTAGATGAATATGACACTTGTGTTGATGAAACTTAGTATGAGACTCATATTAATAGGTCTCTTGAAAATTCACCTAGAGATGGTAATTTTATTAATTCTAATTTAACTATTCATTGCTAAATATAAATGTTGGTATTTTCAATATTAAGTGGTATATTATGGTTTATTGATAGATTTATTACTGAAGCAAAATAATGGAAGAGGGTTATATAAAGGAATTGATTTGGACAAATTGACTAAGAGAAAGAACAAGAAGTTAATTGTTTTCATACCTCTGGAAAAAGTATATTCGTCCAGTTAGTGAGTATAAAAGGAAATTAGCATCTTAGTTAGGATATTGTGCTAGATCATATGGACCACCTATAAAGACATGGATTAAAGTTGAACAGGAGTATGGTAAATGGTTGTTTGGAATGGTCCAGATGCATAAAAAATAAAATTTATAATTTTAAGAACTCATATTTTTTAATTATATATATATATATATATGTATCTTGTTATTATTTATGTTTTTTTTTAGTATTTTAACTTAATAGGTTGTATGTCAATTATATAATTTATATGTGTGTATATCAGGATTATTTTGATGTGAGTCTAAAAAGTCCAGAAAAATAGAAATTACTTGAAACGCAAGGCAAGGTTAAACCTGATTCACCTGAATTAAAAAAAGCAAAACATAAAAATATTGCCTCAATGAAATGAGAGTTTTGTACCGCAAGTGGAGACACACTTTACATCGTAATTACTTAGGGTACTCAACTGATGCGGAACATATGCATTATGTTCCAAAAGGTCTAACAGCAAGTGGTTGGGAGGAAATGTTAAGTTTATTTACTTCTGATGAGTTTAAGGTAGAAACCTAATTTCTACATTGAATTTTATCTAATTTACTCATTTAAATTATTCACATGTTTAACAAGTTACTATCTTTCTAGGAATCAAGTGTGACAAATGCGAAAAGTCATATATATCAAAAGATTATAGGATCTATTGTTCCAAAACCAAATGTTTAAGTGGAGTATGATATGGTAATGACAAACATTTTGTTATTATTTTTATTTTTAATTTATAAGTCACATCGTTTTATAATGTTGTTGTACTTGTGTATATGGATGAAAATGACTGAGAACTATCATTAATGGTAGATCTTTGGATGCACACACATGCATTTACAATAAGGAGGGTGAATAACAGTGGCATGGGATTGAAGCAATGAGTATTCATGTATGTATAATTCTCAAAATATATGTTTGCTTATACCTTGAGGAATTTAACTTCGATTTCCATTTAAAATTTAGGGTGAAATTGAACAATTTGAGAATGAACTTGTTACTAAATATGAAAATACTCGTGATAAAGATGCGGTATTGCGAGAGGTTTTCTTGAAATGATCAAGTTATGCTTGTGGTAGAGGTTCAGGATACAAAGTGAGTATTAAAAGGATGATTTTCAATTCAAGAAGAGAAGATGTTGAGGAGATGAAGTCAGAGATAGCGTACTTGAGAGTTGAGTTGGCAAAGCAAGCGCTCTTAAATAAAGAATTATTCTCTAAAATTGATAAGATGTTTTGATCCTCAACAAATTCTCAATTTATGAATGTATGTGCTTAAAAATTATTTACAATAAGTAATCAAGAAATTAAATATGTCATTTGTTAATCTTGAATAATACATTAAGAAGCATGAACTTATACCTTTTTTTTTTTTTTTTTTTTTTTTTTTTTTTTACAGGATTCTAATGGTGGTGGAAGCAGCAAGTAGGTATATAAACTCAATTATGATTATTGTTTAGACATACTTGGTTTACTATTTAGTATTTTGGGTTTATAAAACTTACACTTTATTTTTTTAGTATCAATTGTGTTGAAACATCTTTAACTGTTTAGTTTACTCGATTTGCTTATTTGTGTTTTTTATATTATTGAGTAATTACATACATGAATTTGATTTTTTAATGATATGAACTTTCTTATTATTTTTTTTATTCAATTGATAATTGATGCAAATTAATTATGGATAATTATATTATATATTACAAATTATAATATATATTTCTATATTGCATTCATGAAAAAACAAAATGGAAGCGAAGACATATAATAGCCTGAATTTGGTCACCACAAATAATATTGCATTTAGTATGCATACGATAATTATGTCAATAATAAATAACATATTACAGCCCGAATTTCAAACACAAATATCGTCAATAGAAATTGGGATAATAGTTGTGATAATAATAGAGTCCAATTATTGTGATCAATTTAGAGGATAATAGACATCCCATTTAGGAGGTACAATTTGTGTCTCATATACTGAGTACAATTATTGTCATAAATTTTAGGGACAATTGATGTTTCATCTAGGGTATAATTTACGTCTCATATATTAGGGACAATTATTGTCATCAAATTTGGGGACGATAGACGTCCAATCTAGGAGCTACAACTTACGTCTCATAAATTAAGGACAATTATTGCCAATAAATTAGGAGATATCAAATGTCAGTGTACAACTTACGTCTCATAAATTGAGGATCATTATTGTCATCAAATTTGGAGATGATGAGCGTCCCATCTAAAGGGTACAATTTACATCTCATAAACTAGAGACAATTATTGTCATCAAATTTGGGGACGACTGATGTTCCATATAAGGGGGATATATATTATCCATATTTTTGGGTATGATTTTTGTGCTTTATGTGGATGTGGATGTCTTTTGAGGAAAACTATCGTATCAAATTAGAAAGATGATATATGACTCTTAAATTGGGACAATTATCATCCATCGAAAAAGAGACGATTTAAATTGTCCCTTATAGAATATCGTACGCTCGTTAAAGGGACGCTCGATGGGGACAATATTAATTGTCCTCAAAAGTATAAGGGACAATTTTTTTTAACTTAAGGGGATGATTTTGAAAGTCTACTGAAGTACTTTTTTTGTAGTAATAGTTAATTATCCTTATGTTAATAAAGATATAAACTTATCAATTATCTACATTGAAAATGAATATATTAAATGTTTAAATTTTCTAGAAGTGGCTCAAAAGATATTTCCTTCTAATTTTCATTTTATTCCTAAATTATTTTTTAAAAATAGAAAATTTTATAAGTTTATATTAGTTGATACTGATTCTATAATTCTGGAGCATGTCCATAATCTAGAAGATGTTAAAAAGATTTTGTATTCAAAAGTCAAATAAAAAGATTTTTTCTCTCTCTAACTGGAATCAAAATTTGTATACTAAAAGAAATTTAGTCAAAATTTTATACCAAGTTCTTTTAACTATGAGGATTACAAAAAAGCTTGGTATAATGCATTTTACTTGAGAAACTATAATCATTCGTGGTTTATAATGATTCCACAAGGTTCAATTACAGAATCAGCCCTTATAAATAGGCGGACGCGCTTATTTGTGTGATGGGGTGGTGCTTTCATAGGCCACGAGTGTGTGATGGGGGTGGCGCTAATATAGGCCACGATCAATTATGCTTATGTTCATTTTGCATGAGTATGAGCCTTAACGAAAAATGAAATTTTATTGTTGCTATAAAAGAATGAAGACATATTTGTATTTATAAAAGTATTTGAATTAAATGAATGTGATTTCGGTATTTAAATAGTTGAGTAATTCAAGATTTGCCTTGACTATTTCTTGTTTATTATGTTGTTGGTTATTTATTTAGCACCACTGAGTCTTCCACTCAGCGCGTCGATTTTTATCACGCGCAAGTTAGGAGCGGAGGGTGTTCTTCAAGACCAGAAGAGGAGCATCAGAGTAGATATCACATTAGGGGTAGGATATTTTGTAAACGGTGATTTTTGGCATGTATATAAATATTGTGTTGTGAAGACTGGATGTAAAAAGTTTATAATGTATTAAGAGTTATAATTATTTAAGGAAATAACATCTTATTATATTTTTTGTGTATGATGATTATAGATTCTTTGAAAAGAATGTGTTTCGAATATTAAGCATATGTTGATAGATATTTAGAAGTGCTTGTGGTATGTTGTGTTGAATTGGAGTTTTGGGGGTTTGGAGAAAATTGAAAGTGTGTATATTTTCTTTGTGTGGCAAGTTAATTTTTAGTAGAAACTCTTGCGAAATTTTCGTAGGAATTTTTTTAACATTATTTCTATATATAATAAAAAAAAACAAAACACAAAACAAAATGTAAATTACTTGCCTCCTTATGGAAATTTAACCACTCATAATTTGTGAACTAGCTTTAATAAGTGACATAAGACGGTGCTCCGGCACCGATTGTGGCATCCGTCGTCTGGTTCTCCGGGATTGGCCAGTGGGTGTTACACAAGCCCTTAGCTTTCACGTTTTTTCTTCTCATTTCATTCATTAACAAGGAATGATTTATATATCAACATCACACTAACTTTCTACAAGTCAATACTAACTTCCCATGATTTAAGAAAGTTTGTCTCCTTGTTTATGGTTGAATTTAAGCTCTACCACAAATCCATTCAACATTCAAATATTCTAGAACTTTCATACAAAAAGCAATTCTTGAAAAATAACAAAGCTAAGTTTATAGCACTTAGCATCAAGCACCAAAGGAAGCTACTGTCAACACTCCGCCTTGATGCAAGTACTGTTGAAGGAACTAAGCCTTTCTCTTAGAATATTCAAACTTGATTTTCTGCAATCCCTTAGCAAAAATTTTAAAAGATTCCAATACTTTCCATTGATGAAAGTTTTGCTAAACTTGAATTTTATATTTCTTCAAGTAACTATAACAATAAAAATCATACATCTTCCATTTGCATTAAGTTTTGGACACAAGGCTGCATAGTGCCAAATGAAGAAAATATAATTCAAATTTTGCATTAAAAGATTTCTCTTTTTTTTTTCATTTGATAAGACACTTTCATTTTTCTTCTAAATTTCATGAAAAACTACACCCTTGAAACAACAATTTATTTTTTTTTTTCAGTTTAACGACTTGTCAGTCCTATTCAACAAAGTACAACAGTTTATGGACATGCTAAGGTCTTTTGAAAGAACTTTTTTTTTTCAGTTTAAGGACATGCCGAGGTCCTTTCAAAGATTTTTTTTTTTCCAGTTTAAGGACATGTTGGTCCTCTTCAATAAGTTTTTCAGTTTTAAGACATGCTAGTCCACTTAAAAGGTTCTATGTATGCAGTTTAAGAATTGCAGGTCCAATACAAACTAAAATTTTCAAGTAAGAGGAGTTTTTATACTACAAAAAGTATCATGAAAACAAAATATGTAGTAATATAGCAGCCTCCAAAGGTAGAAAATTAATAAAAGAGGTTATGGTGGATGTTGGAGAAAAAAATAAAGTTGATGGAGCTTAACATGAGGCTCAATAACAAAACAAACACATAAAATTTTCACTCATAAAATTTTGAACCACAGCCCCATAAAGATCATTAAACCCAAAAACAATAAACACAGGCCCTTCAGAGATCATTGGAGCTCTGATACCATTTGTTGGAGATTGAGAAGATGAGGTAAAACAGAGAAAGCAATATGACAGAGTTTAAAGAAGTAAAAACAGAGTTATGCAAATATAAACCTTTTTTGTTTCTTTTCTTGTTCATTTTTTACAAAGCTCTCTCCTCTCAAGCCCTTAGCTTTCATGTTTTTTCTTCTCATTTGATTCATTAACAAGGAATGCTTTATATAACAATATCACACTAACTTTTTACAAGTCAATACTAACTTTAAGGAAGTTTCTCTCCTTGTTTATGGCTGAATTTAACATTTACCATAAATTCATTCAACATTCAACTATTCTAGAGCTTTCATACAAAAAACAATTTATGAAAAATAACAAAGCTAAGTTGATATCACTTAGCATCACAACACCAAAAGAAGCTACTGTCGACAAATTCGTTTACTTGGTGAGAATTTTCATAGATAAAAAAATTATAGAGAAAATATTAACTAGTTTGCTAGAGAAATTTGAGGTAAAAATTTCTGTTATTAAAGATTCGTATGATTTGAATAGATTGACTGTGGCAGAACTAATCTCAAAGTTTCAAGCACAGGAACAAAGGAGCTCAATGAGAAGTAAGGAACCTGTTGAAGGAATTTTTCAAGCTAAGAAGTAGAAAAATAAATTCCAAAAAGGAGGAAAGAAGCAATTCAAGCCCAAAATGCTAACGCCATATTTGCACCAGTAACGAGGGGCAAATTTCCATCTTGTCCTACTTGCAAGAAGGATAATCACTTAGAGAAAGATTGTTGGCAAAAGTATGGAAGACCAACCATCCAATGCAGATTTTATAAGAAACTTGGGCACTTGGAGAGATTATGTAAACTGAAACAAAGGCAAGTGGGTCAGCAATACGTGCAATAGTAAACTCAGCAAGTTAATTACACAGATGATCAATGAGGCGAAAGTCGTGAAGACGGGTTGTTTATGGCTTCTCACTACTTCAGCTCAGATGATAGCAATGTCTGGTATGTAGATAATGTATGTACTAGACATATGGCTAGAAATGAATCCTTATTCACCAATTTGGACAAGAGGGACAAAACCAAAATCAAATTGGGCAATGACAAAGTAATTTAGACACAAGGTAAAGGATCAATTAGAATGCAAACTTCAAAAGGTATCAAATTGATTGCTAATGTTCTTTATGTTCCTTTTCTAGCCCAAAACTTGTTAACTATTGCTCAGATGCTACATAAGGACTACAACCTAAAGTTTAAAAATAAGATGTGCATTATTTATGATCCAATTAGCATAGAAATTGCTCAAGTGAATATGTCTAAAAATTTCTTTCCTTTAAGTTAGAGCTCAGTCAGTCATTATGCCTTAACTGTTGCTATTGATGAGTCCATTTTATGGCATAAAAGACTTGGACATTATGGTTTTTCTTCTTTTAAATTTATGCATGATAAGAGTCTTATAACTAGTTTGCTAAGTTGTTAGATAGTAAACCAAGTCAGCAATCAAAAGAGAACAAGGGCAGCAAAGTCAGTTAGAGGAAATTAGTTTGTTGCAACTAATTGTACAGCTAAGCAAATTAGTTAGCAGTAGCTTGTAATGTATGAGATATATAGCTGTAAATAAACATCAGTGTATTTATTCTTTTTGGTTAATCAATAAACATAACCAAATTTAGTTTCTTCTTTTCTCTGAAACTTCACATAAGTATAGAGGATGTTAAAGAAGTGTGTGGGGCATTTCAACTAGACAAGTTCCATCGATTACCATTTCCACACAAGAGCTCATGGAGGGCAAAGACAAATTAGAGCTTGTCCTTTTTTATTTATGTGGACCTATGAGAACTGCATCATTGAATGGTAATATTTACTTTCTTTTATTTATTGACGATTGTTCATGGATGAGTTGGGTATATTTTCTTAGTCATAAATCCCAAGTGTATGGTTTGTTTAAATCATTCAAAACTAAAGTTGAAAGGGAAAGTAGACTTCAGCTCAAGGTTATTAGAACTGATCATGGAGCCGAACATACCTCCAATCAATTTGCAAATTTCTTCCCAGAGTCCAGTATTCAACATCAGTTTACTGTTCCTTATTCTCCACAGCAGAATGGAGTTTTAGAGAGGAAAAAGCAGAATATAATGGAGATGGCCCTGTCAATGATGGCTGAAAAGGAGCTAACCAAATGTTTTTGGACAGAAGCAGTTAATACTTCAATTTACTTGACGAATAAACTTCCAACTAGAGTTGTTGAAGGCAAGACACCATTGGACGCTCGGAGCGGTAATAAACCATCAGTTTAACAGTTGAAAATATTTAGCTTTATTTGCTACACACATGTCCCGAATGTGAAGAGGAGCAAATTGGATAATAAGGCACAAGTTGGAATCTTTATTGGCTATGGAGCTTAAACAAAAGGTTATAGAGTTTATGATAGTCATAATGGTCAAGATTGATCTCAGTAGAGATATTCAAGTAAATGAGATGAGTCATTAGGACTGGAAAGAGAACAAAGTTGTAGCTGATCAGGCCATTCAAAGTAAAGCAAATTGTTCTTGCAACAATAGCCTATAAATTCCACTAGATGTAGATGATCAAGTTGAATCTACCATAGATTTCACCTACGTTGAAGATCAAATCTTTGGTGAAAGTATCCGAGCATAGCAATTTCATTGTTGAAGAACCAAATTCCTTTTTTAAAGTAACCAAAGCTCCTGAATGGAATGCTGCCATGAAAGAAGAGATTAGAGCAATTAAAAGGAATAAAACTTGGACTCTTGTTTGAAGCTCCAAAATTTGCAAAATTGCAAAGTCCAAATTATACAACTTTCTAATCCAAAACCGCTGATGCTTTCTTTTCAATTTTTAATTTTATTAAAGTGAGTTGTTTCTAACGATTGACACGGTCTCAACTTTAACTGTTATCCATACTTTTGCAGCAGATCCTTGAGGTATGAGCACCTAAAACAAGCTTTTCACACATGTTATTGAACAAAGAAAATCAACTATTGATTTGCGTTCATTCAATAATAAGAATAACAGATTACACGAACAAAGAGAAATTATGAAACCAGAAAAATCACACTTTCACTTCTTCCATTTACACAAAGGAAGTACTAATGTATTTAGATAAGTAAAGATGTTGAAATCAAATCACAAAACAGGACACCCTTCAGCTACTATGCCAGGGGCAGTAGGGCACCTAGCCAAAGGACAATGATCATCTAACTCCAAACCCCACCATTCAGGTCCGTTGATATTCTTGACCTGTAGTGTAAAATAGCAAAGAATTGCAAGAAAAACAACTCCGGCATCTAACCCAGCTGATAGAATATAGTTATGTCTAGCCCACCACTTCCTAAATCTTTTATACACAACAAAATTAAAGAAAATCCCTACAGCAAACCAACTTATATAGTTCACAGCTCTCGCTGGTGGCATTGCCCCTGTTCCGCTTAAGATCACCGGAATATTAATAAGTTTAATCCACTTTTTCCCGGGAAACATGCGAGAAAATCCCCAAACCACAACCGGCGCAAGGAGTCCGATAAGGAAGAAATAGTTCATTTTAGAGTACAGACCAAGACGACCGAACATTCTTAATGGTCCTACCAAACCCCAAATGATTGAGGCATTGTAGAAAACATCATCTCCTGGACATGTCCAAGGGCTTCCTTCTGGCAGCTTTTCGACATCACAGATGAAATCAATTGAAGTGAGGAGCCACCATCCTGTGCCGAAGTAGGCTGCAGATGCAACTATAGTTCCTACTAGCTGTTTTATTAAGAACATGCAGAATGATGCAAATAAAATTAAAAACAGCAGTAGAATAAGACAAAAAAAAATTATATATGCTCACTTGGACTACAAACATGGACTTTGGAGGAATTTTCATGTAGTGACCCAACTTGAAGTCTGAAAGGAACATAATTGCTTGTGACATGCTAACATAACCGTAAGTCTTGAAAGCCACATTTGCCAAGGGCTTGCCGGGATACATGTAACCGATTATAAGCTCAGTGATAACATTCAATCCTGGTTGCTGCTCAAGAATTTCCAAGTTTCATCAATCATGTAAAGACAATGTATGATATTACAGGGTTTTATAGTAAATCAGTAAGAAAAAGTTATTTCTTACAAGAGTATACCTGGTTTGTAGTTGCTTGGATTACACCAATTGGGAGGGTAAAGAATAAAGCTAAGCTAATTGATAGCAAGACACCCCAATAAGGCAACTGCAACTGTCTGCCAAAGCCTTCACAAGCAAGCATGGAAAGTCCAATTACTACAATCAAGATTGTGTAAAACCACCATTGAGGAACAACCTCGTAATTTTTCTTCATTATTCTTGTATGCACATCACCAAATTTATCTTCAAATGTTGCTTTTGTTTGATGCCAAATAGTTCTACAAAATTGAAAAACCAAACCGATGGTGATCGAAGTATATAATCATTAACTTCTGCAGTAATAATATCATTTATCCTGAACTTTCATAAATTTTCAATTTTTTCCATTTTCATGAATTTATATCCATCTGCTTCATATTATGTAAATCGGAAATTATATGAAAGGTTCAGAATAAAAGTACATACCTTCCATGGAAGAGTACAACATGAGACAATGTAGCAGCCAGTAGAGCAAAGCTAAGACCATAAGCAAAAACAAAGAATATAACTTTGCTATAGCTATCATAAGCTTGCTCATTGAACGAGAAACTAGAGGAATTGAGAACTAAATTAACATCATAAGGCTGTCCCGTGGCGTTAAACACATGGGACGAGAAAAGAGGAAAACGTTTTGCTTCATAGGAGTTTGTCCAATAAGCAACAGGGATCATAATGTATAGGATAATAACAAAACCAGCCAACAAGTTCATCACAGCAAATCCAGGAGTAGCTAATGGAGACCCCAAGAAACTAGAAATGGTTGACCAATCGAAGGCAAAAGAGCCAATGCCGAGTCCATAAAGACCAGATCCGATTTGTTGTGCTGTGATCGAATCCTTCCATATCCAACAGACGAAAGAGAGTGCTGTTATTGATTGGAATAGATAGTTGGGTACAATATAGTATGCGAAACTCGATACGAGGACTATAAGGAAAAATTGCAGCCTTGATAAACCTCCCTTAGGCCTAGCCTCATCTTCATGTAAGGCCCTGCAAGGTCAAATGAGCAAGAGTTGAGTAATAAATGAATTTTAAATATCTTACAGGATTTTTTTTTCGAATTTTCATGTTTTCATGATCGGTATCAATGGAATATTCTTCTTGTCTTAAACTCAATTTTAGGGAATTCATTTATTTTCTAATAAGGAATAAAACAGTTTACACTGAAATAGATATATGTAGTATAGGTTAGCACCGAAAGAGTGAAACTTGAACTAGATTTGCAGGCCACCACATGTAAGGTGAATCAACTAGAAACTTTCTGAAAACTCCAGCCCAACCATATCCAAGCATCTGAGGCAATTAAGAGGTTTATTCAATAATCACAATTAGGAAAGTAGGAAAAGAAGATTAATTACAGTTAGTCTAGAAAAAGAGATCAAGGCTGATGGAACCAAAATTTCTCATCGGGAAAAGTGTTCTGCTTGTTAAGAACATGTTTTATTGGTTCTGGAAATGGATATTTAAATCCGATGAATTTTATTCTAACTCTATTCCTTTAGAACCAAGCAACAAGATTGCATTCCGTTCCCAATTCCTGAGCCGAACTCAACATAGCTTTGAATAGATTACATAAAGACAGGAACAGAACTCACCTGGGTAGTTAGTGATAACAGAAAAGCTGCCAGAGCATGTATCTTCCTATGATAGAATGCCTTAACAATTGTAATAATATTCACTGCATAAACAGGATTTGATCCTGAATTAGCAAATATGGTAATAAGAACATGTTCTTTGATGTTAAAGGGCCCTGGATTCAATGAAAACGACCATTTTGTCCCCGGAACTTGAATTACTTTTTCAGGCAAGGATGCTGCCATTAATTTTCCGATTGGAAGTACTACAATCTGAGCTGCAACTGATGATACGTATAACGGATTTTGGCGATATTGAAAGAATTGATTCACAAATGCAAGAACCGCACAAGAAATTAGCCCCAAGACCCATGTTCGAAATGTCAAGCATGGCAATGTTGGATCATCTGTTATAGAAACTGTGAGCCTCACTTGATCAATTGGTGAATCATTTTCCTCCTCTGCACAAAAAGTTACTTGAGAATCATTGATTTTTTTGAGAAGATTTGGGAATTAGTGATTAGAAAATCTAACTAGTGAAAATTTCACTAAATACTACAGTAGCAGCTTGTAACCGTGTAACAATCACAAAAAATGAGTTAGACATATTGAAATGCTGCCACTCTAGGGAATGGGAGTACAAGAGATCAATGTGCAGCAATGTCTATAATCTGCAAAAATATGTCTATTTGTCTCCTCTTATCATGGAACAAATTGAAATACCTGGTTCAAGGATGTTGGGTTCGTAGGATGTATGAATTCCATTTTTAGATTCTTCTTTCCCCATTCTCCTTTACCTGAACTTCGTAACTACAAGAAAGAGAAGCAGGTTTAATTAAACCGACAGTACAAGATTTGAACTAATTCTTCTTCTTTCGCTATTTGTAGTCCTTCTTTAGCCTTCATTTTCGTATTCCCATTTTTATATAACTTTAACTCCTTCTGCTTTGTTTCCAATGTAAGACAAATGCTAAATCTGATTCTTGGAATCTCAAACGGTTGGCGGGATGAAACGGCAAGAAATTCCCTCTTTTGAAAAGCAAAGGAGGAATATTAAATGTTAACCGGCAAACCCAGAGGAATTATTGTTTGTTATAATTATTTTTATTTATTTAATTAAACATTAATGAGGCTGAAGCATCAATGTCACTTTCTAATACATTAACAAGTTTATCATTTTCTAATTCCTTTTTCTTGAGCATTCTTGAAAGTTGCTATATCATCCTCTGGACAATCACCGTCTTATGCGACCATTTAGTCATCACTAGCTGTTGTATTGTAACTACTTGCATAATGCGTACAGAGATGACATTATCCTTGACCTGATGTGCCAAAAACCAAAAGATGAAGGCTATCCCTGTCCCTACTTTATCCTGCCCATCGTTATCTTTTCCATGGACATAATATATGAGAGAAAATTTCATTTTACCCCTTGAATTTTATCATTTTTAATTAATTAAGTTCTTAAATTTCAACTCAAAAGCATTAATGTTTGTTCTTGCTATAGATTGTTGTAGCTTGTTAATTAATCACAAGGCTTTGCTTAAATGAAATTTTTGTTAGGTTACCCACTTCTTGTTTAGGCAAAGGGTTATGTTTTAGCTTAACACTGTCATTTCTCAACAAGAAAGATTGATTACCTTTCTTGACAGAAAAATTTAAGTAATTTGGTAAGAAGATTACCCTTCATGTAGGATTGGCACTAACATGCTCATAATCACTCAATCAAAATATTTGATTTTTAATACATTTGGCTCGGTTTTAATCGACAAGCGATTAGATTAATCGAAGTGGGTTGCATCCCACATAAGCTTTGATATGGAAAGTCAAAGTGATAAACCTTGAATTACCACTGTTGATATGTCATATATAAATGAATTTTATATTTTAAAGAAATTCATGCAACACAAATTTAAACATAAAAGACGGAAATGAAGCCCCAAAACAATAAAAAGCAAATAAATAACTGGCTGTAAAACGGAAAACTGTGTTGTTCTGTTTCCTAGTTAGCTAGAAATTAATCGTAGCTCCCGCCTAGTATTGAATGTTGAGGGCGGCCAATGAGTTCAAACTTTAAAGCAGAACTTTGTAATACTCTACAACTACAATGCGAAGGACGGCACAATTATACATAGAAGGTTTACATTTATAAATTAAGAAACAAAAATATGTTTTCTGTGTATCTTTCGTATTATGCAAAGCTATTGTCATACTGTAAAATATGTATGTATTTAGTTTTGTCTTGAATACAACAAATTTAGAATCTACAACCATGGCTTTCACAGCATTTCGCTTATGTCACTTCCTCCTTAAAGGATTTATTTTTATTACCGATAAAGTACCGGTTGAAGTGATAAGCGGTCTTAATTCCCGTAAAGGTTATATACCAAAAAAAATATTGATTTTTATTTGAAATTCTATTCTTTATGACCTTTTAAATCCTTTTATTTTTTTTGAAATATTGGGGTAAGCGGGATTCGGGTCATATATCTACTAACCACTAGGCTATGCCTTAGTAACAATAAAAAGATTAAATCCATACCTTTTAAATCCATATTTAGTCTGCTTCCAAACTAAAAATGATAAGTGGTTAATTAAGCATAATATGTTATTTATTTAAATATTATTTATGGATATTTTGTTTTAAAATGAAAACTTTTACTTGGCTTTCATATTTTTCTTAGATTGCACTAAATGTATTGGCAAAGAGCGTTTAAGATCAATTCTCAAAATTTTAAAAAATATGCTAAGCTGGAGTTGAATTCCAATAAGCTACTAAAACTTCTTGGAAGTTGGTAATTTAGCCTTGGGCAAGGGGCAAGGCTAATGGAGTCGCATCCAAAACAGATCTATAACCTCCTAGAAGTTTACAAATTAACATTAGGCAAGGCCAAGGGAGGCGCATGCAGGGCTGATCGAGATCAAGGTTTTCGTCAGCTAGGGTTACTTCGGGCTTACTTCAGAAAGTTATTTAAAGCGACTGAACCACTAATTCAGGAATTAGGAAGATACTTAGAATCAAATATTTTATCTTTGTAACCAATTTGAGATTTATTTTCCTCGTTGTTATAGATGCATTTGTGGACAGAAAATATACAAGACGTGTGGCCTGTGAGGTCCAGAATTAATACCACAGTTTCTTACTCTTTAGTATTCTTTATGTTATTATTATTGCTTGAGTTAGTTTCCTTCTGTAAGAAGGATTTTTCATTAGTAAGAGCTTTTATTTTTATTACTTTTAGTAGTAGGATTCTTAATTAGTAGAAACTCCTATTTTTATATAAGAAATAAAAGCTCAAGCAAGATTTGTATTAATTACGAGATTAAGGCTCTCTCTTCCCTAACGAGTCTGGGATGAAGAACACCCTCTGATGAGTTCTTGACTCTGTATCCATCATAAGTAGAAACAGGAACAAGGGCAATTCCAAGGCCTTAGCTTTGAAAGATTTCTCCATTGGAAGACCTGTGACGAGATCCTACGCTAGGGCACTTAACACTAGTTTAGGATTTTTCCCTATGCTATAAATAGAACCTTAACTCCATTGAGTAGGGGACCCTTTTTAATCTTTTCAACAATAATTGTTCTTAGGTTTATTATCCTTTGTGTTTTCTCCATGGCCATTCGTGGCTAAAATTTTTATTTTCAATCAAAGGTTGAATTTGAAGTAGAGGTTCTTCTATGATTGTGAGATTTTAATTTATTTATTTTCTTCTTTAATTCCATCAGAATTTATCTATTTTTATGTATATAAGAGAAACTTCACCTCCATCGTTATTTTATTATTTGTTTAATATGGTCAGTTGTTCGATTTAATAGGATAGTATATAGCTAATCAATAAGATTAAATTTGTAATTGTTTAGTTAAATTGATTAGAGTAGCAAATAATATAATTTAATTGTGACCAGACTTTTAGATTATATTATGAAAATTCAAGATCTAATTTAAATAAACTTCGCTTCTCATTAGAAAGTTATATGAATAAAATTATCTTTAACCATAACAATTGCTACTTTCTTAATCTCTATAAAAATAGAGAGTGGATTATATTTTTGGACGGGAGAGTATAATATAAAGATAAAATAGTGTAATTTTGAAAAAAAGTGATGGTAGATAGATCATGATGATCCAAATCATTTTCACTAACTGGACTTGAATTGTTTTTTTTACCATTGAAAAGCAAAATTTATGGAAATAGAATGAAAATTTGAATTTTATTCTCTTTCCTATCAACATCCCACTACCTAGTGATAAAGGCTTGTTTAGATTTTTCTTTTAAAATATATTAGGGACAACATCAAATGTTTGTCTATAGGCTTTCCTATCCAACTTAACTTCATATGCTTTATAGAATAACTTGCATAAGGCCTTAAGAAGCAAAATGGACTTAGGAATCAAAAGAAAGGGAATTCTAAGATAAGTGAAGGACACATATGAGATTAAACAAAAAGAAAAGGACAAAACATAACACAAAGAAAAATTGAACCTTTTAATGTTTGCAAAAATCATAAAGATACATCCTTGAATGTATCCATTGATTGATTATTTATTAGATTATGAATTTTATTTTCATTATACCTTAATATGGGATTAAGGTGCAATTAAAATGAGATTAAATTATAATTTTGGCCTAATTTCAATTTATCTCAATTAGAATTTTCAATTCAATGTAACTTATTCAGAGTATCAAACTATTTTTTCTTTTTTTCAAAATATAATTCATTAATAATAATTTTAAGAATTACAAATACTTATATAGATCTGACATAGAATTCTATTATTAATGGCTAACAAAGTTTGCTGAAATTTTTACAAACCAAATGAATTCATATTCTTTTGAACAATGAAACTAAAATTATAAAATTTAATATTAGATCTCTTGGAGTTGATATTGACAAAAAATATAAATTTTCATAGCAGCATCCAGTCCGTAAATTGATTTAGACATCAAAATAATAACTCGTCTAAATCTTGTATAACCATATTGTTTTTTCAAGAATTCGTAATATATGACGAACACAGATAAGTTTCTGTTACTATGCATTAATAATGTCAATGGAGGAATAGACCGCACTACCAGACTCCATTGATCAAATATCTATACCTGCAAATCAATATCTAAAATCTCTAATTAAATAAAATCAAATATCATAATTTTATTTAATAATAGACCATCACAAAGAAGGAACAAAAAAAACTTCAATATGGAGACAAACAAACAATAACAAAAACAATTAAAAAAAACAGATCTATTATAGAAAAAACATATCTGATTTTATTAAAGCAAAAAAAAAAATCGAAGGAGAGAGTAAAAAGCAGGGCTAACATTGATAAACAGCAACACCCCAAACTAAAAATAATTGATTAATTTCAATATCTCTTAAGTGGGATTTTTCCTTCAATATCTTTAAATGAGAGTATTCACATGCAGGATCATCAACTAATTGAAATTGAAATTATATGTAATTACTTGTGAATATATGAATCAATTTACAATGAGCTAAGGTATTAGAGTCTATTTAGTTATCAATTGAATGAGCTTTAATTAGGGCACATGGTGTTTAATTAAATCTCATCGCGTGTGATTGAAATTGAAAATATATAAATCAATTTATTAGTCATAATGAAATTCAATGAGCTCCAATCAAGACACATAGTTTTTAATTGGATCTCGATTAGAATTATATGATTATTTATGAATCAATTTAGTCACAACGAAATAAGGAAAATGATTCAATTTAGCTATCTATCAAATGAGTTCCAACTAATTGGACCTCCATATGGTTTCAAATGTAATCCTTATGCTCATGTTTTTAATTGGAATCCTTCAACCCATTGAATGATTTTATCTTATTAAACTGTGTTTAATGTGTGATTTAGTCCGTATATTATTTCCAAATTGCAATGAAAAAGGCATCAATTAGGTACATAAGTATTCAAATTCTATTGAAGTATTAATTTTATTTTGAAATTACAACATATATTCATTGGATAAAAAATATAACTAATTTTATGAAAAGAAATTAGTATATTATTTTCAAATTGCAACGAATAAGGCATCCGACTTGACGTATGAGATTATGCTATAGTATTAATTTTATTGTGAAATTTACAACAGGCAAAAAGATATTGCTTAGTTTGTGCAAAACAATTTGTATATTATTTCTAAATGCAATGAATAATGTATCAATTAGGAACATAAGGATTCAAAAATGACATGCAACATTACAACATTTATCAATTGGGCAAAAACATTACTAAACTTACAGGGAAAAAAAGAAAAAAAAAAAAGATTATTGTATCCTCAACTTAGCCCATAAGACCCAATATGCATGCATGCATTCATGCATCTAGCCACTTTACATGCATACTAGCAACATGCCTCAGCTATGCACAGTAAATATTTTTATTTATAATCTTAAAAATATTGTGATAATATTTTAAAATATAAAATTTAATTAAAAAACTTATGATTTAAATTATTTATAATTTTATATTGATTAATTTTGTCGAAAATTATTTAAATTAAAGAATATTTATTTCAAATTCAAAACATTAGACTAATTATATAAAAATTAATGTTTATAATAAAACTAAAAGAAAAAGAAATATATATACTAAAAATCATTGATTTTAATTTATTTTTGAATTAATAAACTTTCTTAGACGATATTAAAAATAATAAAATAAATGTACAATAGAAATTTAATCATATATACATATATATATATATATATATATATATATATATATATATATATATAAATCTTAATAATAGTTTCATATAAACCGCTTTCTCTTATGATTTATCAATTTTTTTTTGTTATTTGATAGAGTAATAGAAATTATAAGAGAAAAATATATCAATATCCAAAGAAAATTGTATAAGAGTTATTGAAATTATATATAAAAAAAATAATCTTACCAAATCTCAAAGAGCTCTCTCTATTTATAGTCTAATAATAAGCAATTAATAACAATTAAATATATAATCATTAAAACTAATAAAAACTATATATTACAATTTTAAGACAAATAAATATTGAAACATTTGAATATTTATTATTAATAAAACTACTAATAAATATTTTCACCATTAATCTTCTCTATCATTCTTTTAAATATAACATTTCCATTCATAATAATAAATGATAACTATAGTCAATTATAATGATATTCAATATGAATATTATAATAATATTAATTTAAAAAATAAGTTATAATCCATATATTAATATGATAATCAATATTAAAATTATGATAATTTTTAATTGAAAATAGATTATAATTTTTAATTATTTAATTATTTAATATATATTAATATGATAATTGAATGATAATTAAGACCAATATTATGTAATTTTAATTGAGAAAGATAGGTTACAACATTATAATAATTATAATTATTTATTAATATATATTAATTATGATAATTGAATGATAATTAATATCTATATTTATATAATAATATAACTAATAATTAAATTCTATGGACACTATTAAAATTTAAGAATTCTATGTGGCATTATAATTTATGTGTTATCACAAAAACTCTTATGTAACAAAAATAGGGTAGTCTTAGTCATTTAATATTACAAAAATTTGAGTTAGCGGGAATGATCCAAATTATTGTGATCCCATAACCATTATTGTTTTGAAAACTGTCCTTAATAGTATTGTTAACAAAAATCCCACAGTAATTTTTTTTATATGGAAAAAGATTCTATTTTGGATGTTCATTTTATATAGAAAATTGTCTAATTTGGTAATTTTAGAGACAATACCAACGTGAAAAGTCTATCTTACCATTGTTTTAATGTGGAAATTCTCAAGAAAATGACAGACAAAGATATAGGTAAATATTTAATGTGAAGAAATTTTAGAGAATTGGCTTTTTACTTCAATGTTAATTGAAAAAAGAAATGCCAATATAGGTGATTTGAGTGTTGATTAAAATGGAGTTTGAATAAAAAAAGTGCACAAATTTTTTATGTTGACCACAATGAAATGAATCCTTATGGACTTGCTCCAATATTTGAAAAATTATGCGATATTTAAGATATGTTTTCAATAACCAAAGACAATTAGAAGGTTAAATAAATACAAATTAAAAACTTTCCTAAATAGAGGACCAAAAAATAAATTTTTTTTCGCAGGACTATAAACTTTATTTTTTGCAATTATCTTTGTTCTTTTCATTAACAAAGCATCCAAAGTCTCATTGAAGTTTGAAACATAATTATATAAAAACATAATTCTTTTATTATATAAAAATTATTATAAATGTTATTACATTATTGTGTGGAATATATTTCATGCATCACTTCAACTAATCAATCTATTAATTTTATCTTTTAAAAAAAAAACTAATCAATCCATTAATTAAACCGGATTTTATCTTTAGTTCTAGAATAAAGATTATATTTTTTTTAAAAAAAAGTTATATCATTTTAATTATGTTTGGTTGAATATAATACAATACAATATAATAAAAAATATAATACAATGAAAAATAAAATGGAATGTAATTGAGATTTTATAAATTTATGCAATATAATCACTATTTCATTTTTATTTTTATTTGTAAATATATAATGTAATTAAAACACTACCATCATCAATCACACCACCATCACCACCACTCTTTCACTACCACCAAGAACACCACCATCACCACTCCATCACAATCACCAATCAAACCACCATCACTACTCCACCGCTATCACCACCACATTATTATTAATACAAAAGAAATATATGAACTAAAAATTATTCATTATATTAAACTAATAAAAATTATTTAGATTTATCAATTTATTTGAACTAGAAAATTAAAAGGAGGTAAGCTGAAAAAAAATATAGGGATAATTATTTGGCAAATTTAATCAATTAAAGTAAAATTTTTATCTGAAATAAATTAATCAAATTTTTTTTACTTAACCAAACTTAATGAAACCATTTTGCCTGAATTTATTTTGATTTTTAACTGAACCAAAGTTAAAGAAAATAAAAAATTTAATTAATCGATCGAATTTAACTGAAATTTATGATTAATTGATTTTAACCGAAATAAAAATTAACTCAAATTGTTATTTACTACTTAATCAAAATAAATATTAAAATATTTTTATTTTTAATTTTATTATCTACTTTTGAGAGTCGACCAATTTGCTTAATTCAGTTAAATTAATTTTTAACCGATCAATGGTATTTTAGTTTTCTATAATTGAACTTTTAACTAAACATTTATTCACCAAACCAAATTAATTGAATGAACTGAATTGAACGAACCGAATATTCACACCTGATGTACAATAACAAAATAAAAACTAATTAAGTCATTGGAAATTAACTTTTTTTTCTATATATTTTCATTGAATAAATTAAATTGCAATATAACATTAGGGGGTATTTTTATCTTTTTAGTGATGTTTCATTCTATGTTTCCTATTCCTATAATAAAATAAAATTTTTATTTTGTATTGCATATTGAACACCAAAATATAATTCTTACTATGTAGCGGTGGTGGTGGTAGAGTGGTGATTGTGGTGGTTGAGATAGAGGCAGTGGATCAATGGTGATGGTGGTGGAGCGATAGTGGTGGTAGTTGAGGTGATGGTGATGTGGTGGAGCAGTATTGGTGGTTGGGGTGGAAGAACAATGGTGATTAAGGTGATGAAGCACTGCTGGTGGTGGAGTGGTAATGGTGGTGTGATTAGCGGTTGAGGTGGTGATGGTAATTGAGATGGAGAAAATGCAGAAATGGTGATGGTGTTGGAGCAGCGGTGGTGGTCAAAGTGGTAGTGGTTGAGCAATGATGAGTTGGTGGTGATGTAGTGGAATAGCAGTGATAGTGAGAGTGGTGGTGATGTGGTGGAGCAGAGGTGATGGTGGTGGTTGAGGTGGTGATCAAGATGTTGGAGCAGTGGTGGTGATGGTAGTGGTGGTTGAGGTGGTGGGAGTGGTGCAGCAGTGGTGGTGGTGGTATTGAGGGCGGTGGTAGTTGTGGCACAATAGCGGTGGTGGCGGAGCGATAGTAGCGTTAGTGGCGGAGCGATAATAGCGGTAGTGGCTGAGGTGGTAGTAGTTATGGCACAATGGTAGTGGTGGAGTAGTGGTTAAGCAGTGATGATAGTGGTGGCACTATGGTAGCGGTGATGGTAGTGGTGGTGGTGGTGGTGGTGGTAGCGGAGTAGTGGTTAAGCGGTAGTGATAATGGTGTCGTTGTAGTGGTGGTGGTGGTTGTGATGGTGAGATGATAGTGTTAAATAACTTTGAATGATAAAATTTTTATTAAGATAATTTGATGTAATTGATATTACATGTGTTTGATGTAATGGGCAAAATATATATTTTTTTATGTAATGAATATTACATCAAATTAGGTAATAAGGATTATACATGTAATCTCAATTACATTATATTATCCAAAAAAGTCTAACCAATGTAATCGATAATGTAATGTAATCTTCATTCGATTAAATAATTGATTAAGTTATACCAAATATGAACTTAATGTGTAAAATTATGTCTTTTTGGATTATATTTTCTATCTTATAAATAGTTCTTTAATCCTTTCGATTATATAATTAAGATTTAAGTATAACAATTTGATTTCTCTTTATTCTCTCTATATTCTATCTACTATATGTTTATACATATTCTCTATTTATTATATTTCACGTTATCAATATGAAATTTTAGCCAAAATTATATGAATTTGTTCCAATACTTCTTTGATTTTGTGGTATTGCTATCTTAATTAACTTCTACGATGCTTTCTTAATGAAATCGAATAGAAAGAGGATAACTCATGGCTTGTGACAATCAAAGTTAAAAATTGTATATTTAAGGTTCCCTATACTTGAAAGGTAATTCTATATTTAATTTTGCCTCATATATATTTATATTTGAATTATAAATATAAATTCAATATTGGATTTTATATTTGATATATTGAATGTATATTTTATTGATGATTATATAAAAATATAATTCTAAAATCAAATTAATATGCTATTTTTGTTTTATCACGTCAAATCTTGTAAAATCGTATTTTTGACTTTTAATATATATTGAGTATGAATTATTTATTTTTATATGTAGATAACGCGTGCCCTAAAGACACAATAAGGAAAAAAAATCGAAGAATCAATCGAAATTGCACTAAAATAATAATTTTCATTCACTAGATATTTAACACTTAAATATCCATTTATTTTATTCATAAAATGTGAATAATATTTTATACTTTTAATATGCTTCTACAGTAGTATTATCGAAACAATATATATTATATCGGTTGTCGATTTTAAATTAATTTTACTCTTTTTGTTATTTAGCAAAAATTAAACACTTAATTTACATAGTAAGATTTGCTTTTATTCCTTGAAGCAAATGAAATGGTATATCACAATACTAAGCGTAAAAAAAATAATGACATATTTATAATCATAATATAAAGATATCATGATATGAAACTCACTAAATTGGATTTATTTCATTTCCTAAAATGAATGCAATAATATATAATAATATATGTAAGCGTAAATAATGACAATAATATTTTTGTTATTGAGAATGTTAATAAGATCATTATAATTCTAATTGTAAGAATCACTAATCCTTGTAATTGTGAGAATTACAAGTAATCAAAATAAATTTTATTACTAGAAGTGACAAAAAATAATATAACATGTTAATTACGGATTTATTGTACACCAAAATATATGAAAGCAAATTTTGGCTTTGATATTAAAAGCTCTTGAAGGCAAATATTATTATTCAGAAAAATCACTTCCATGCACTATATATTATTATCTTTTTTATCTTGTAGAAATTTATTTCAAAGATTTTCGAAGAAATGAACATTTTATACAAAGAATAATTATATGAATATAGTTGTAAACTGAAAGTTTATAAATTTGAATATTTTTATTGGTTGACAATGATTGATTAGGCTATCTTGTATCAATATTAATACAAAAAAAATTAAATCTTTATATGGATATTTATTCGAAAACAAAAAGTTTCTTCAAATCTAATAAATTTTAATGATTGTTTTCTTAAAACAATTTTTACAATAACAAAGCTTCATATTTATATATAGGAACATTGCTATTATATATAGTGATAATTATTCGCATCAAGTCAACAAATTATTATAAATTCTTCATCTTTTGATTATGGATCCTTAGAGGAAGTGTGAGATATGTCGGGTATGAAGTTTCATTTCAATATCTAGATTTTAAATAAAGGGAATTGTCTATCACTTGTATTTTTACGTCATGTAAAAAAAAAAGACAAAAACAATATAAAATAAATATTAACTGTATTTATGATATAATATTTAACATTATGAATAATTATGAGAATTTTAAATAGAAGTCTTATTGGAACATATAAAATGATTGTCTATTTTATATGGTTCATTTGATATAGATATCTACATGAAAATTTATGAAGGATTTAAGTTACTTGAAGCACAAAATTTTAAATTTCCAAAAAATTATATAAAGCTCTATATAAATTACTTGATAATAATAGTTCTTGAAGGATTAAAACATGCTTGAAGCATACAAATTGAAATCCTTAAATATATTCAAGTAAAGTATAAAAATTTCTATATGCATCAAGGAAATCTAGTGGTATAATCAACTTTAAAAACATGGCAAAGCAAGTATCATGTGATCTATGATGAAATATGACATGATTCATCGTATTTTTATTTTTTTTATTGAAATATATGAAAATCCTAAGGTATTTAAAATATTTGAAATATATAAAATATCTTTGTATGAATTAAAGAAATATGAGCAAATGTGGTTGAGTCACCTCAATATATATATATATATAATAAAAGAAAGTTATATAAATGATCCAATTTGGTCATGTAATTTTATAAAAAGATCAACAACTCAATTTATTGTTATTTCTGTGTATATTGATAATATAAATCTTATTAGACTCCAATAAAACTCCAAAATATAGTGAAATATTCAAAGAAACAATTTAAAATAAAAGAATTTAAATACAAAATATTTCGCCTTCAAGAACTTAACATTTTCTAAATGAAATTTATATTCATTAGTCAATACATATAATTCAAAGGATCGAAATGATTGTATATGGATAAAACTCATCCATTAATGAAACTGGTAATTATGAGGTCATTTAATGAGATAAAAAACTAATTTCAACCTTCAAAAATAATAAAGAACTTTTTAGTTCTCAAATATTATACCTTTTTGCAATAATAAAAATATTATGTTCTGAAATATTATAATATCATACTGAGTATATATCTGAATGATCATTATACTCATAATAATTGATATATGATTTACATTTCTTTATTTATGAAAGACATAACAATTTATGAAGCAAACCAATAATATATCTAATTGAAATTAAAATTTTGATATGTCCAAAGTACATACAGTCTGGTTACGTAGAAAATAAATTTCATAGTATTGTAGAATATAATACTAAAGGAATGATACGCTAAAGAAAAAGACAAATAGTAACGTCTTCATTCGGAAAAGAAATAAAATTTTAAAACACAAAGAATACTGTACTCTTTTTCTTTCACTGGGATTTTTTTCGCACTGAATTTTTTCTAGTAAGGTTTTAACGAGACATGTTATTTGTTTCATAGACATCCAATGAAAAGTGTTATAAAATATAATAGATGTCCATTAAGTTTATTAAAGAAATTATTTATTTCTTCAAAAGTTATATCTTTTAAAATAAAGAGTTATATCATTTAAGATGGAGAATTATATCATTTAATGTATAAGGTTATGTCTTTTGGATCATATTTTGTATCCTATGAGTAATTCCTTAATCATTTGGATTATGTAATTAAGAGTCTAATACAATAATTCGATTTCTCTCTATATTTTATCTACTACATGTCTATATGTATTCTCTATTTATTATATTCAATAACAAATAATATGTTTTATATATATAGGTTTGAATAATAATTAAAAAAAAAGTCTATATAATTGAACAATGGATAGATTCCAACTTCACATGTTATAAGCCTATACATAAGTTCATGTACTTTAACCCCAGCGACTAATTTCTTCCTCTCTCCTATTTCCCTGAACAATAGCTCTAAAACTATCAATTTAATTTACGGTACAAAAATGAGAAAATTTATATATATAGAGAAATAGTTATCTTCCTATTAGATCTAAACTACCTAAATATGGATCATTGGATCTAAAGATATCTAATAACTTGCTATCTATAAAATCAGCAATTCGTTGTCCTTGTATTATTTATCCATATTTATTATTATAATAAAAAAAACTTATTTTGCCAATTTAAAACACATCAATACCAAAAGTTTATCAACAAGAAAAATATCAAATATTCTTTTATAAATAATTAAAATATTAAATTTAAAAAATTATTGAGCTAATATTTAGCTTCTAAAATGAAATAAAAAATATACTTACCTTATAACATCATTGTATAAATAATATTTTCAGTATATTGTGTTGATGATCATAATTTATTCATAATTTAACTTTTATATACTCCTACATTATTAGTATAATATATCCATAACTCAACTTTTTTTACTAAAATTGTTTTATAATTTATGTAATTGTAATTGCTTAATTTAAATTTTATTTGTGATCCGCGAAAAAATAATTCAAAACTTAATTTTTTTGAATTTATTTATTATAAGCTTGACTTTATCAACAATAATAAGATTGATCCAACACATCAATAATAATTACATTATCACAACATAAATTTAAATATAATGACTGATAATCAAATTTATAGTGGTCAGCTTAATTTTTAATTTTAAAACTTAATGTTTGTGATTTTTGAAAGTTTATTGGAAAATCCACGGTCATAATCAATAGCTTAAAAAAAAATATAACTTCAAAACTTAGTTTCATATCAAAATTAAATATAAAGTATATGACCCATACTATTAATTTTTTTAATATATATTAAGATAGTTTATAGATTTTTTATAAAAATAACTATCTTAAAATGTTATTTATTGTGTTTAAAATAATTTCAAATACCCTATTGATTATATAAAAATTATGTTTTAATCATCCACTTTTATTGCAATCAATAGAAACTCATATTAATTTAGTGTTATATATATATATGTACGATCTTGAAAAAAGTTGATTGCATTTTAAGGGGGAAAAAAAGATTTTCTAAAAGTTTAAAAAAAGAAAATCAAAATAAAAAAAGTAAAACAATATATAATCTTATGACCTACCTAGCAATTTAGCATATCCAAATCACATATAAAGGGAGTTTCTCTAATTATGCAAAATTTTGAATTATGTATCATGGTAAAATCTTTAATTTAATTCATTGACCTCAAGCATATCTTATTATCTAAACCACTCTTTATGGATAATGATGGAAGTTTTTTATAATTAAATTTTTTTTTTTTAGTTTCAAGTATTTTAATGGAAGTAAAATAGCAATGTGAATTTCAATATTCAGATTATAATATAATAAATCATAATTTTTTGCATGTATAAGAATATATATATATTTTTAATGATATACATATATATATATATATGCGCGAATAAGGAAAACATTAAGTTCCTAAAATGTCACGGCAGACTTTTAATTTTATTGATTGATTATTTTCAATTTAGTCTTATTCTAATTAAAAAAACTCTTAATTTTATTGGTAGTTTATTAGTTGATTAATTAAAAATATCATTAAAAATAATTTAGACCTATTCTAATTATGAACATTTTGAAATTCCTTTATATATAAAAATACTATGATTTAATATCTTGTAATTTAAATATATTATAATATAATATATTAAATTTATTAATCCCTTATTAGTGGCTATTTTTTATTAATATTATAAATTTAATCTTATTCTAATTAGAAATTTACCTTTAATCCTACTCTAATTATGATTTTATTTTATTATTTTTATACTATTAATATTGTAATATAATCTTACTCTAATTAGAAAGATATCCTTTAATATTAGTGTCCTGAGAACCAGACCGGACAGTGAACCAATGAAGATAAAAGTTCACTAAACCGAAAATTTTAATCGGTTCAATACAGTTTAACTGAATTTTTATATATAATATTTTTAAATATATTTATTAAATAAAATTGAAAATACAGGTTATAAAAGAAATTTTGAACTCAAATAAAAAATATTTTCAAATTTGGACAAAAAGAATAAAAATTAGTAAATAATTTAAAAAAATAGACCATGAATAAATTTCAAACTAAAAAAATTAATTTCCATAAAATATATTATTATTTTCATTTAATTAACATATTAGGACTTTTAAGTTTAGAAATAAAGAGTCTTTAAAATTAAAAAATTACTAGGCCCAATTTTTCAGAGGCCCAATCGTTAAAAAAAACTCAATATTTTCTGGAAATCCAGAGATTAAATCATATTAATTTTTAGTCGGTCTGATTTATGGATTTTTAACCTGTTTGATTTATCGGTTTTTAGCCAGTTTTCATCGATCTTTTCTAGGGCCACTATTAATTATTTTTTTTACCTTTTTTTTATTAATAATTCATTGAAGATTCTCTACTATTAAGAGTTTTTTCTATTATTATATAAAAAATATCTCACTTTATTATTATTAATAGTTGAGGTATTAATTTGAACTTTTGATTTTTTTTTATTTTGGTATTTATCACGAAAAAAAATTTGAATTTGATTACTAATAATTTATATTTGTATTTATTTTTATATATGGCAAGATCTTAAATCATATGATTATTTATTTTCAACTTTATAACTAATTTATTTTGTTAAAAATTCATTGTAAAAAATTATTAAAATCTTTCATCAAACATAGGTATGTATGATGGTGGTTCGCACCTATTTATATGCATATAATAATTATAACTAAAAGTATTGAATTTTTATATTATTTTCGTAAAACTTAATAAAAATAAATTATAAATAATTCTTCTAATATTTATCTTCAATGAGTACTAACATACATCATCGCACGTTCTTAAACACTAATTATAATTAAAATGAGAAAAGGGTAGGGATTTCTTGCAACAGTTTATACCGTAGAATTTTTATAGTTGAAGTTACCTTAATAGTTCAGTATAATATTATTCTACCCATTTGACCTCCAAAGAATTAAAAAAAATTATAATCTTTTAATGTTATGAATTATCTCAAATTACGAATTACATTGTAATATATTTATATTCTATAGTTAATTGAGAATTATATTAGATTTTAATCTAGAATTAAAAGAAAAAAGGGAGACTTACTACTTCTGCTATGGAGTTATAATTGAAAGAAAAAGAATTCATTAGATAGAAGTGAGTTCCATAAAAGAAATTTTAAAATTCATTTCTAATCAGCCTTTGGTGTTCAATGTGACTGGAAATTCATATAGAAATTTAAGTTTCAAACTGATTACACTTTATTTAAATTCATCAAAATTAATAGAATTTGCTACTAAACTGTGTATAAATTAATAAAATAAATAATTTTTTTTTATTTTAAATATCTGAAATCTACTGGCCTGACTAATCCAGGTTTGCCCTGAACATGCCAATAATAATCTATGGTAGGTGCACAGTTTGCCAGAAAAACAGAATTGGATACCAAATGGAAGGATGGAGATCACAAAACCATATGTTGGTGATAATTAAATAAAGATGCACCAAACTTGCTTTTTTCATAATGAGATTTAATGGTCACTTGGGACCTCATAGGCTATATATGTAGAGCTCTTCCTTTTCCATCCATTGCTTTAAAACAATTCTTAATTAATTGATTATGAGAATTAACATGGAAGCTCAAATTAACAAGCTTCCATCAAAATATGCTCTACTTGCTATAATTCATGAAGGACCACTCTATATATATATACTCTCAAATTTACATTTACTAATGAAATTCAAAGTCCTAATATGTTAGGTATGAAGGAGATAAGGAAAAAAATTTTTCCCAATCTTTTATTAGTTATAAGCAGTATCGTGAAACCCAACTAGGAGATTGACCCGGTTAAAAAACCGGGTGGATGGATCGTTGGTTTAATCGGTGGGTCATAAAATATTAATAAATATATATTAATTAAATAATTCAAATTTAAAAATTATAATATAAAAAAATAATTAAAACTATCAAAAATGGTCCAGGTGAATTGGTTCAGTATGGATCGACCGATTCAATGGATCAACCAGTTCTCTTCCTTAAATACAACTAATTAGTCCTTGTGTTTTAAAAAATAGACCGAAATTTCTTTAGAATTTACTTTCATTAGACTATAAAGTCCTTCGTTTATTTTTTTTTAATGGAAAATTATAGTACGGTCCTTATTGTTTGAAAATTACAATTAATTCATCTTTGTGTATTTGAAAATACACTATTTTTTCTTATGTCTTGCTTTGTTATATTACTCCATTTGTTTCCGTAAAATAACTTTCTCAAAAATATTTTCAACAATTTTCTGTTATTTGGGACATGCAGGAAAATATTTTCCTGGTCAAAGAAAGATTAAATTATTTTTAAGGAAAATGATCATTTTAAAAAAATATTTTAAGGGATGTTTAAAATTGTCTCTTAAAGTTAAAAAAATTGTTCATAATACTTTTGGGGACAATTAACATCGTCCCCATTGAGCGTCCCTTGGATTGTATCCTATTTTATAAGGGGACGACTTTTAATAAATCATTCCTTTTTCTAAGGATGATAAATTATCCATAGTTTAAGAGTCCTATATCATCCCTCTAATGTTGAACAATAATTGTCCTCAAAAGACAATGACATAGAGTACAAAATTCGTATAAAAAAATGTGGACAATATTTATCTCCCTAGACAGGACATTCATCATCTCCAAAATTGTTCGTAAATAAAATAAAAAAATTTTCAAGAGGTCACCTCTTCCCATCCTAAATTTTTTTTAAGCGAGCAGGTTTAACTCAAAAGCTTTTCCAATACCGCAAACCATTCCACCAAATAGAGCAATTAATAATTAATTTCTCCATTTTTAATACGTGATATACTTATTATTAGTATAGGAGACATAAATTATCCCTTCATATGGGACGTCAGTCATCTTTAAAATTGATGACAGTAATTGTCCTTAGTATATAAAACATAAATTGTATCTCATACATATAAGATGTCAGTCGTCTCCAAAATAGATGATAATAATTTTATCCTTAATATACGAGACATAAGATGTATCATCTACATAGAACGTTAGTCATTCCCTAAATTTATGATAATACGTGTCATTAGTAGTGGAAACAGAAGTTATCACATTTTTCATATGATACATCACTTGTACGCAAAATTAAAGACAAGTTACTTGTCGCTAGTATCAAAGACGTAAATTGTCTTTTATTATTGGTACAACTATTATCCCAATTTTTAATTAAAATATAATTAAGATATCGTAATAAATTTAAATTATTCTCTTTGTACCTTATTACCATAAAAAGAGACAATTTTTAAAATTGTCCTCTATTTTCAAGAGGTTATGATTTTTGGAGACAAATAATATTCATTGTTCCAAATTCTCACCCCTTTTTGTCACTTTTTGTAGTGTGACTTCCCATTATCAAGAAAATAAGATATTTTATGGATATTGTCAAATTTATTACGACCTTATAAATTTATATTTTTTAATTTTTTAATCATCAGTAGTCACTACTATCAGTCACTATTCACCACCAGCGACTACCATTTGCCATCACCACCAGTCATAGTTGGCCAAAACTATCGGTTATCAACGACTTTCATAATTTATCATTTTTTTTTCATTGTTCTCATATTTAACAAAAAAAAATTTTAGTCATATTTTATAGTTTTATGAGTTAAAAATTTTAGTAATATTTTTAACTAATTTTTAATATTGCAATCAAATAATGGAAAATAAATCATTTGGAAAATATTTTCTAAAGACAAGTTATTTTTCAGAAACAAACGGAACCAGTCCTTCCATCCAATTTTTGTACCTTTTTTGTTAAGTTTATTATGAAATGAAAAAATTATCCCTTTTTTTATTTCTTGTCACTTTTTGGTATATTTTAAAAACACAGAGACAAATTAATTATATTTTAAAACATATAAGAATAGAGTAGTTATATTTTACCAAATACAATGATAATGTTGTAGTTTTTTCAGTACAAAATAATATCATTTTTTCCTTTTACACGAATGATAATTTCACTCAATCCGATGAATATTCAATTTGATTCGATTTTGACAGATTCAATTAATGAATAAAAGAGTTCCAATAACATTGTGTTGGGTTCGGCTCGAATAACCGCTCTCCATTAACATTTTAATTAATATTTTAAAAAATAATTATTTTTCTCGAAAGAAAGTTTATATACATACACCTTTATAATTATTAGTTTTTTTTATTGACATGCATTGCACATTAATTATGCTCATTATATGCTCATTCTTTATACTCGTTTAATTTCTTTATTTATATAATATTAAAGTATAAATTTTTATTTAGATTGCAATAAATATAGTGATTAAATTATTTTACACTTTATATATACAATAAATATTTTTTTTGTTACGGATCTTGCATTCATTTAAAAGAAAAATTATATATTTATTTATCTCTTTAAAGTAACAATTTGATTATGAAATGTGTCATTTATATTATTTTCAACATATTGATTCATATAGTTTTTATTATATGTTACTTGCTTTCATTTTTTTTAAGGAAAATAAAATTGATTTATAAAATTCATCATATAGATTTTATTATACGTTTTCTAATTTACTTACATATTTTGTTAATAACTTTCATTATAATCTCTTTTACTAAATAAATACTTTAACAATAGAATAAAAAATTAATCAAATTATATAGTTATAAATAATAATAAGTTTTAGTTTTATTTTTATTTTTTTAATCAATCAAAATCATAAAAGCATTTTAAAAAATTATTAATAAAGTTATATTCCTCCATAGAAATGATAGGATTTGAATAAAATAAGATGTCAATATAACTAATCGAATTCGGATGTTTAAAAATAATAAATTTTTATCTTATTTTTTGGTCAATTAAGTAATTGCGCAATTTGTAATTAAAAGAATTTAGCCATAATCTTTTTAATTTAAAATCTGAATTATTTAATTATATTTATTTAAAATAAATTAAAAATATATATATATAAATTTTCAAATGCTTCATATTCACATATATTTATTTTAAAATAATAACATTGAAGATTAATTATAACAATAATAAATTATTGAAAATCTTGATGAAGAAAAATTAAAAAACAACATTCAATCAAATTATAGAAATATATATATAGAGAGAGAGAGAGAGGTTAACATTTTAATTGGCTATTCCTAAAATTATTTGAGAGTATTTTAAATTTTATAAGAATAATATCAGAAATTCGGACTTTGATATATAAGATAGATACTAATATTGATATAATATTTTCATTAAGCTAAAAATATAATTTATAGTTTTTACTTTTAATTTTTGAAAAATAAAAAAATACTATTAAGTGAGTATTTGAACAAATTCAAATATTTAAACGGATAATTATAATCATGTTTGATTGAGTAATGAAAGGTAATTTCTAAATGAGCTTAGAACGGATTCGAATCATTGGATTGGTACTCAAGAATGCATTTTGAGCGGTTATCCGCCCCTCTATCATCCCTATCTTCTTTCATGTCCATCCCAGCATTGTCTGGTGGTGCACACTTTCTGCCTCATTTCAGTAAAAATAAAGAACCTCGTAGGTTGTAACGATGTAGTTAGAGTGTTAGCGTTTTGTGGAAATCTCCACATATTAACTTCAACTTTTGAATTGGATATGAGACTTTCTAATTATGTAATATTATATTTGATATTTGAAATAAAATGAAATAGAAATGCAATAAATAATAAATTGAAAATAGGAATATGAATTCTTATTTCTATATTTTATATGCAATACAAAATAAATATTTTATTTTATTAATAAATAAATAATTTAAAAGAAAATAATAAATTAAAAATCTGATATTATTATGGTAATTAAAAAATCGCAATCTTGAAATTTTACCAATAATTAAATCAATCGTCACATAAATCGAAATGGGAGATGCCTTACCAACTAAAATATTGAAACCACAGAACGTATTATTTAACTAACACCTGACGAACTCAATGTCGTTTTGCGTGCCTAATCGAGATTCGTGTACAATGAAGTCATCTTATGAATTGTTTGATTTTAGAGTGTTTTAACTTTTTACTAGGAGATGAGGTTAAAGTTGGTTTTTCAGTAATCACTCGGGCAATGGTAATAATTATTACAATCGCTCACGTTAACTCTACCATTTTCAAAATTACATTTAGTTACTCCCAGTAAATAAAATTTACTGACATATTTACAGCTTTTTAATACTGGGGTCCAATCATCCATTTGTGTGTCCATATTATGAATAATTACTCATGCTCGTCTAGTACACGTATGATACAAGGGCATTTTAAACTATTTCGTTTGTCATCCATCCCAATATAAAATTCTCTATATTACAAAAATACCCTAAGTAGAAAGTTTGTCTAATAAAAAAAAATAAAGAAAGTAATTAATTTTTTAATTTTCTAATATAACCCTATTTGATAAGTCTTGTTACCAATATTTTTTTTTTCAATTCAATATTGAAAGTGACATCTAATATTAATATAAAATTTTACTCCTTATGTTCTCTTTATTTAGTGAAATCAGAAAAAAATTCTTAAATTAAAAAAGTTAGTTAAATTAAGTTTTTTTTTTTTTCTAAAATGCTTTTTATTTTATCATTAATTATGAGAATAATTGCTGACCTAAAAAACAATTCTAAGAAGTGCATTTATTATTCACTTGCATCATTTGGGCGTTATTTATAACCTACTTTATTAACTCTATCTGACTTTAACAGAACATGGACGTTTTATATAATACGTGGACAAAAATGAAAAAAATTTTAAAGTCAAATTAAATGCCAAAATTTTTTAACTTATTTATTAAAGATCACAATTTTTTAAAATTTTCGATGAAAATAAAAGAGAAAAAACTTACATATGGGGTCTAACTTGTTTAAATTTAAATAATTTTTCAATTCAAATTCAAAATTAAAAGCAAAATTCGATTTATCCAAATTTAAATGAAATTCAAAAAGTAGTGCCCAAATAAATACATTGCCGTCAAAATGAAATAAAATCTGAGTTTTAATTTCAAAACTCTTAACAATATTTAATTTAAAATTGAATACTAAAATTAAAGTTTTAGTGTGAATTTGAAGGGACAATTTTTTAAAAAAAAACACGGTCTAGCAAAATGTGTGACAACTTCACATTTTAAAAAGTGTACAATTAATAATAATAAGACCACAATATAGTTATGAAAGAATACAATCATTATAAAGATTTGAAAAAATGCACAACTAAAATTAATAAGGCCACAAAATATCTTACATAAGTGCACAACTAATGAATTCAAATATCACAAAGTGATTTATAGAATTTTATAACCGTTGAATAATACAGATAAATAAAAATTATTGAAAAAATGCACAAGTACTAAAACATAATCACAAAATGGCTTATAGAAGTGCATAACTAATAATTAAAAGGTTTTGAAATGACTTATAAAAGTTTATAATCGTTAACTAAAATAGAAAAACACAAACAATTGAAAAAGTGCACAAATACTAAAAACAAAAAACCACTAAGTGGCTTATAATAGAAAATAACTATTATAATGATTTAAAAAGTGCACAAATAATAAAAACAAAAGGTCACTAAGTGGCTTATTAAAAAGGAAAAAATAACAAAAGTACACAATTATTGCCACTAAAAGTCCACATTAACCTATTTATTATCACAATTCTTACTTACATCGACACTAATAGCAATAAGTGTGTCTTCCATAATTTTTTTTACTGGGTCTTTTATCTCATCACTTGAAAAAAGTATCTTGAGAGTCAATGAAGTTTCCTCTTGTCTATGGTTTTTATATAAGAGGTTGGATCTCATCTGAGTCTATGGATGCCTGATGATCACTACTGTCGGGCACATCTTTACTTTTTTTTTGCCACTTTTTCTCGAGTAAGTGTTTCAGGAATCTCATAATACTGATCTTTTCCTTAGTGAAATTGCTTAAAATCAGCAAAAGCGACTGCAATTCTTTAAGTTGTACACTATTTTTCTATATTTGCTCATTGTTTTTATTTATCTTTTCCATCAATGTGACTAAAAGAATAATAATTGCATCCAAAATTTTCAGAATCTCAACATTATTGTCTGTAACTGAAGGCACTATACTAGCCCTTCTTGGAAGAGTACCTGACTTCTTTAGTGTACCATTTTCATCTTTAGATCCCCACTTCAAACATAATATATATTCATTCATAACGTCAATGGCTGTGGTTAAATTTATAATAATAAAAGTGGACATATATTTAGCAAATGTACAAATAAGGCTAACTCTATATTTATATGAATAAATTTATAAAAACGATCACTGTTACTATAAAACAAAATGAAAATGTAAGTTGATAATTTGTCTCTTGAAATATGTGTGCATTAAATGCTGAAAAAATTTGTGTTTGTCACTTTCTTTTATTGTTGAGCTTTAATCTTAAAAAAACCCATATATTCAAAGGCTTTATAATCTTTTTAAGTTGACTTGCATCTCATTTGGAGTAACTTTCTTCATATAAAAAATACACTTAAAAAGTAAATTTTTTCTAAATCAAAAGAACAGAAAAAAATAATTAAAATTTGTATAAAAATAAGTTTATCTTTGTAAAATATAGAGCATTTTTTTATTTTGCTAAAGTAATAAATGAAATAAAAAATACCCTAAACGAGAGAGTGGTAATACTGAGAAAGCAATAATTATGGGTAATTTAATAAATGTATGTTATATGCTTTCAATGTAATGAATATTTTTTTCGAAACATTCAATGCAATGAATTTAATAATATGAAAAATCGCCACCCTATGGCATGGAGAGTGCAGGGAACACTTAACCTGCCTATTATTTTTAAAATAATGTATACTTTTTAATTTAACTTTTATTGGAAAGATGAATTTGAATTTTAAATTATTTAAAATGATTAAAAATATTAAATTTAATCTTTTATATTAATTTAATTTCTCGACCTATTAAAAATAACTAAAAAGATCATATTTGAATTTTATATTAATATATTAATATATTTTTTTCTCTATTCAGAAAAAGACGCCCAAATTGAACTTATTTAACCCTTGAGAATAGAAGTTCAAAACATCTTTTTTGCTAACAAAGTAAACTTATAAAACATGTAGTTACTTTCAATATGCTCAATTCGAGAAATATATGGATAAGATTTTAAAATGACCAAATTAATATATATTTATAAATTAAAAATCATCAATCACGTTCAGAGCCAAATTAGTATTTATTCCATTTTTATTTGGCTTTTCTTAAATTAGAAATTTGTCACATTTTTTTATTTAAGAATAAAGCTTAATTTGCCCTCTAAACTTGGAAGTAATATTTAAATTACCCAAAAATTAACTTTTTGTATAATTTATCCCCTAAAATTGCACCAAAAGAACAAAAAACCCAAATTGTTACTTAAACTAATAAATGTTTTTAAACCAAATATTCATATAGGCAAATATTTTTTAAATAAAATATTTTGTTTAGTTAGATTAGACACTATAGTTTTTTTTTATAATTATTGTTATGTCTTTAAATAATTTTTCCTTCTTGAATTTTAACTTTAAAAATAATTTTCATTTGTTAAAATATTACAAAATAGTTTTTTTTTTGAAAATTAGGTGTTTTGTTCCTTAAATGCTAAGTTTAGATTTGTAAAAAAAATTGATTTTTGGGTAAACTAAATATTATTCCCTAGTTAAAGGGGTAAATTGAATATTAATCTCTCTCGTACACGGTTTGAACTAGTGAAAAATGTTATGCTTAAGAGAATTCAAAATCTGCAACCCTCAATTTTATGTATTGAGACACTTAAAAATGTTTATGTCCAAATTTTTTTAAAAAATTTGTTGAACAATTCTTTATACTTTTTATGAAAAATTTTATGATACTCTTAACATTTATTTTAATTTATTAAATATTTTAATTTATAAAATTATACCTATCAAATACTTCAATTGCTCTATCGAATTTCTAAACTTATAAAATTAAATTGATTAAAAAATTATTTAATAGTTAAAAAATGTGAAAATCATTTAAAAAAAAACTTTTTTAACCACATATGAAATTAGTATTTCGTATATAAATTTAAAAACCTTAAAAATTGATGTTACTAACACGAGGAAGTCTGAAATTATAAAAATTTAAATCTAAATTTTTAAATTAGGGTGTCTAAATTTTTTTTTGTCTAAATTGATGACGACTTGAATCCATCTTAAAAACTCAAAATCGGAAGATTAAAAAAATAATTTAAAATCGAAATAAAACGCAACATCTCAAAAAAATTTAAATAAATTCACTCGTGTATAATTTTTATTATTCAAAAGAGTGTTGATTTTTATTTTTATATATATTATAAAATATTAAAATTTGCAAGTTAAAAAATGATAACACCAAACAAACTATTAATTTTTTTTTCGATCAATGCAGAAATTCATCCCTAAATTTTACATTAAAAATCTTGTGACACTCTTGATTTTTATTTTGACCTATGGCATGCTTTAATTTATAAAATTATATTTATTAAGTACTGTAATGTATAAGAATTATTTTATTTAATACTCAAATTTTTAAAATTAAATCAATTAAAAATTCATTAGAGAGTTAAAAAATATAAAATTATTATTTCAGAAATTATAATAATTATATATTAAATAAATATTAAAAATAAAAAAATTATAATATTAACAAAATTCATAAGTTTATAAGCATAATAAATTACTCAGTAAAATTTAGAATTTGGCATATTTTTTCGGAAGGAGGGCGTTTAGTAATTTTAATTAAAAATATTTTTAAAAAACTATTAATTTCAATTAATTATTTTATTGAAATAACTAAAAATTAAAACAAGGAGGGGCTTTAGTAATTTGGATGAAAAGGAGAAAAAGACGAGTTTAATCAGTTAAAGGGGATGTAATGGCCTCAACAAGAGCGTGCATGACAGACAAGTGAAAGCTCCTCAGACATGTTTGGTGATTCGGACTCTTCTATGAACACCAATGAAATTACTGGTCCCATTTTCAGAAAATATTTTAAATAAATAAAAAAACTTTAACTTTATAGCTTTGCTTTGACTCGTCTCTCGCTCTCCGCCTAATAGTCCACAAGAAACACAGGTCCTGTTCATTTTTATACTTTTTTTCTCTCTCTTTCAATCTCGGCTTTCCCTTTCCTCCTCTTTCTCCAGACAGGTTCATTAGGCTACCGGAAGCTCTCTTTTTAACAGTGCTTATTCTCAATTTTCTTCTAATTTTTGCCCACTGCAAAAGTGAGGTTCTCTCAAGTTCCTGATCCTTCGAGGTAGGTACTTTTTTGTTGAGTTTTTATTTTTTTTTCTTGACTGATTGCTTTTTTTTTTTTTTTGTTGCATCTGGGTTTCTTTTGTTTGCTTGGATCTATGGTGGGCTTTGGTTATAATCACTGGTTCTGTGTCAAGATCTTGGCTTTGCTTAATTGGCCTTTGATCGTTTTTTCCTATGCTTGGGCCTTTTACTGTTTTTTCTGATATTAGTTAAGATTTTTGTGCAAACTGCATTTTGTTAGTAGCTGACTTGATTGACTTGTTCTTGGCTTTTCTTGGTGGTCCTTGATTTTTCTTTTTTAAATTCATTTTTCCAAATTTAGTTCAGGTTTTTTTTCCGTGTTTTTTCCCCTTTTTGGCACATAGATAGTGTGTTGACTCAATTAGCTATGAAGTCTGATCTTATTTGATCCCTTTCTTATCATTCCGTGTAGTTCTTCATGCAGCGTCTTGATCGAGTCATATTTTTTCTGGGAAATAATACAATTTTGATTTATTATTAGGTTTTATGTTCTATTAGTGATTTGCACTTCTGGATTTGTGGTTTTGACCTATTTTTAGCAAAATTCAATGATTCTAGTTATTATGGATTCCGTGTTGAACCCTTGTTGTCATTGTAGAATTTATGTTGGTATACTCTGTTCTCTGATCTGACCTGTAAATTTTCAGTGCTTGGGGCTTGTGAAATTGGCGTTTGTTGCACTTTCACTTACCTGTTGCTTGAATAATGTAAATTGGCTTATAGATTTTACATATGTACCTCAGATCACTCTCCTTTTGGGTGTCAGGAAGTTCCATTTTTGCTATTAAGCATATGTTGATGCAGATATTATTGTTATATCTTATAAATTATCATCTAAATAACAGAGTTAGCTGTTTTATTGGCAGATTCTGATAACACCACTGATTGGACTACCAATTCTGGCGCAATGCTTCAGTGATGGGTTCTGGGCATTGGTTTGAGTTAATATGATGTAGTTTTGAGACTTGCGTGTTACATAATGGCCTCCAGAAGCAGTAGCAAAGCTTCTATAAAACAATCAGTTGGTATTCAAAAGGTTGAAGCAAACAGTCTTAAGCCTTTGCCTTTAGAGGTTTCAAAGACAAGCAAATCTGAGCTTGTTAATCATGGGCATGTGCCCAGGTCAGTCAACACAACTAAGGAGGTTTTGCAAGAAGAAGCCTCTACAAATAAAAAGCAACCAAATTCTAATAAAAAAGGGACTGCTGATTCTTTGAGTAATAAGTTGGAATCGAGCTCTTCCTTAGCTACCCGTGTACAAGCATCCACTGAAGTGGATTCTTCCATCAATGAGACAAGTGGATCACAGAATGTTTCTGTCGATCAAGAGAAGAAAAACTCTGAATATGGAAGTGTTAAAAGCAGCTCAGTATCTGCCAAAGTTAGTGATGGAACTAGTAGCCTTGCTAAGACTAGTGGAAGTGCTAAGACCAGTGATCGGGTTGATTATGTGGAGAGTGGAAAGAGCAGTATGTGTAGAGGAAGCACAAGTAGTGATGTAAGTGATGAGAGCACTTGTAGCAGCTTTAGTAGCAGTATTAGCAAACCCCATAAAGCAAATGACTTGAGATGGGAAGCCATCCAAGCTGTTAGAGCAAAAGATGGAGTTTTGGGTTTGAGTCATTTTAGACTACTCAAGAGATTGGGTTGTGGGGATATTGGGAGTGTATATCTGTCAGAATTGAGTGGAACAAAGTGTTACTTTGCAATGAAGGTTATGGATAAAGGCTCTCTTGCCAGTCGTAAAAAGCTACTTCGGGCTCAAACAGAAAGAGAAATTCTGCAATCTTTGGATCACCCTTTCCTTCCAACGCTGTATACACACTTTGAGACAGATAAATTCTCCTGTTTGGCTATGGAGTTCTGCCCTGGAGGAGACTTGCATACTCTTAGGCAGAGGCAACCAGGGAAGCATTTTCCTGAGCAGGCAGTAAAGTATGATAAACAAACTCTGACGTACTTTCATGTCCTTTTCTTTTTAATGAATTATCATGCATGTTCCATATGGTTATTTGCTACTAACTAATTTCATACTTTGGTAATATATTTTTCTCACATAAGTGATTAAATATAGATTCCTAATATTTGAAAGTTCAGTATCCATAAAATGTAGAATAAGCTGTATGTTTTATTTCATAATCAATAGGTTGTACCTCATGTCGCTTGGGGAATTGTTTCATTTATAAGGATCACAAAAAGTTGACTCTTCTGATGGCTTTAAACTGGATGATGAATGGAAGTTAATGGTTTTAAAATCTCATTGGGAGTGTAGTAGGAGGGTTTTATAAGATGGAGGAGAGCTGCTTAATCCAATGCAACTATTTACTTGACAAGGCCAAAATGCAAAAAGGCAGTTGAATGGATGAAGCAAATTGCTTACGAGGATATATTTCTCTGATTATTCTTGCATCATCAGTCTGATAGGATAAGTTTGACTGTCAAAATCATTTAAAATTGGAATTATTAGCCAGCCTCTCCCTTGTCACTATAATACCTGCTCAAACGTTTCATTGTGGGGACTTATGTGTTAGTTAATAACGTCTCCATTCTCTGTTTCTGTGGACTATCACCTTGAGACTACTTCATGTTGCTCACTCACATAACATGTCCTATTTACATTCATTATGCATGGGTATTTCGTTTTCCGACACTGTTGATCTCTTTCTTGATGTCCCTAATGTTTCTCCACCTCAAGTAACATGCTTGGGGACTCCTTACCAACAACCTAGCATAGCCCCTGTGAAGTCTTATGTTTTCTCTATTTTCTTCCTTGAACATTGTCTTTGGTTTCTGATTGTGTTTCTTAATAAATTTTATCTTGCAGATTCTATGTAGCAGAAGTCCTGCTAGCTATGGAATACCTCCATATGCTGGGGATTATTTACCGAGATCTCAAGCCAGAAAATGTCCTTGTAAGGGAAGATGGGCATATAATGCTGTCAGACTTTGATCTTTCACTGCGATGTGCTGTGAGCCCAACTCTTGTCAAAACTTCATCTCTTGAGTCTGGGCCACTGCAAAAAAATCCAGTTTATTGTGTTCAACCTGCTTGTATTGAGCCTTCTTGCATCCAGCCGTCTTGTGTTGCTCCTACAACATGCTTTTCACCCCGTCTTTTTTCTAGCAAATCTAAGAAAGATAGGAAACCCAAAAATGAACTTGGAAATCAAGTCAGTCCATTACCTGAGCTAGTAGCAGAGCCAACTGAAGCTAGGTCTATGTCATTTGTTGGGACCCATGAGTATTTGGCTCCTGAGATTATTAAGGGTGAAGGTCATGGAAGTGCTGTGGATTGGTGGACGTTCGGGATCTTTCTCTATGAGCTTTTATTTGGTAAAACTCCTTTTAAAGGATCTGGAAATCGAGCCACATTATTCAATGTTGTTGGCCAACCTCTTCGATTTCCAGAAGCACCTGTTGTCAGTTTTGCAGCAAAGGATCTTATAAGGGGTTTGCTTGTGAAAGAACCACAGCATAGATTGGCATACAAGCGAGGGGCAACAGAAATAAAACAACATCCATTCTTTGAAGGTGTAAATTGGGCATTGATTCGGTGTGCCACTCCACCTGAGATTCCAAAGCCGTTAGAGGTTGAAAGGGTACCTGTGCCAGTGCCATCAGCAAATGTGAAAACGGTTGGCAGTGTAGCTGCTCCTGATAAAAAAGGTTCTGATAATTACCTGGAGTTTGATTTCTTTTAGATGGGATTGATTGAAATTTGCAAATTGTTTTCATTTATGGAAAATTGTCTGAACCTCTTAGGGGTTGTTAGTGACGAGGATAACGTCGTTCTTTTCTTTTTCTTTCCCCCCTCCCCCCCCTCTTCTTTGATATATTGACAGATGATAAGAATGTATGCTTTGCTGTAGTCTGTTGACTCACATATCTGTATTTCATATTTGCATGGACTGTCAGAGGGACCTTAAAGATTTTTCATTAGATTTGTAGCATCAGAAATTAGGCCATTAGCCTAGCCAATGGAAACTCTGTTACTGTCTGTGTTACCAAATTATCAGTAGTAATGCATAGGACCTGGAAGTTGGATTGGCTGCTGGATGTCTTAGGAGAAATACAGGATTACTAATATGAATGGTAGCTTTTTGCTGCCAATATAGAAGTTCAGCTTCATCCATGGTTATTGAATTTATTAATAATTGTCTCTAATTTTAAGGGAAAAGGGCTCATTTTTCCCATTGCCCATTGAACTTGGGTCAAATATTCAAATTGGCCAAGGATTAAACTTCTTGTATCTAATTTTCCCTTTGAATTTGGCTGAAAGTGTCAATTTACCTATTGTTCCACTTGGTCAGCCTGCGCCGAAATTCCCCAAAATAAGAAAGTCCGTACATTTTACAACCCGGAAGACACTGTCTTTTGTGTAGTTGATACTTATATTGCATGGAAACTTTCCTTGGCTGCAAAACATGTATTTTTTACGAGTATGGAACTTGTAATTCTTTTGATACGATTAAATGTTGATTGAACTTGACTTGTTGAACATATTTAATGGTTCATAATAATTGAAGTTTCGATCAATGTTTGACAAAGTTGTAATTGAACAATGAAATGTAATTTTTCTTGCTCAAAAAAATGTTGGGATATATAATATTTGCAAGCATCTTTATCTTAATTGCTTATTCGAGAATATCTTGTACGAGAAAATAGGCAATCAGTGTTAGAATATCGATACAAGATCAAATTTCAATATCTAAATTACCAATTGGATAATACAGGAAAAGGAAAGGTCGATCCAGCATCCCACATACATAGGATTTGAAATACATAACCTTTCCCCTGATTTTGTAACGAAGATATATGTTCACTTGTTGTATCTGTATCGTGATTTGAAGCACATACATGAAAAAGAGTCATTATTACTGGGTTGATCTAACAAGTCCATTGATTTTGCATCACCAATTTCACCATGTGATGTTGATGATGATGATGATGATGGTGAGGCTAATCCAATCATTTGCTCAATCACTTCCTTTCCATCACATATAATTTTAATGTCACAAAGCTGTGATGCATTCTGAAAAATCCGATCAGCTATTCCATTTCCTTTCCTGGATCTCATTTTCCTGTTCATTAAAAAAAAATTTCATCTTTAGTGTAAACATCACAAAAGGATTATTGACAAAATTGAAAAATATTGAGAATTACCTTAGGTTAGATTTGGCAGTTCCAAGCACTAGCTTCTTAATATTGAGAATGGGAATGAGCTCCAATATAGCCTTTGCAACCACATCACTCTCAATAAGTATGGTCTCCACCTTAACCTGCTTCGTTACCACTGATTTGTTTCAATGCCTGACTTTTAAAATTCCTTAGTAGTTATTTGGTATGGAAACATTTCATATTCACGTATTGTCACAGCATCTATGTCTTGTTTGTATTTTCAGCTTGTTATGTAAGTGGAAGACATCCGATTCAAATTTTTTTTAGATTTAAATATCTGATTACAAACGTTTTCCGTTAAAACACTAAAATACAAAATTTTTGAAGCTTAATACATTAAATTTATAATTACCCCACCCCGAGCGGATTTGCAAATCAACTCCAAACATAGTAGTATAAATTTTAAATGAATTTATTCGAAATTAATATTTATTTTTTTTTTCTTTGTCCAAATATAAATGAATGTTTTTTTAATAAGATTTATTAATAAATGAAATGAATTTTGCATGATTTTATTCCAAATGGTTACTTTTTTTTTTTTTTTAATTTGTTAGATTGTTATACATTGATTTAAGAAAGAAACAAAGAGAATTTACCTTGGATGCAGAACACATATTAATGAACTTTTGAAGCAATTCTCTTCTCTTGCCTCTTTCTTGGGCCATGTATATTTCCACCTGTTCAGGACTCACTTGATTCTTTGGAAGCTTACCCACTATCTCAACACAAAGTCAAAACAGCTTTTTCAAATATTTGATTCAAGTAATAAATAAGAAATGTAGACTTAAAAAATATTGATTAGCTAAGCTCTGATTGGTTCCTCAATTACCTTTTTTATTTATCTTAAATTTAAATTGAGTTAGACATAAAATAAGCTAATTCATCGTGTAAAAATGAGTTACGGTACTATTATCTAGAACTATGATATCGAAACTTTATATTAGGAGATATAAATTATTACCTCTGTTTCATAATACTTATTCTATTTAAAAAAAAATTATTTTAAAAAATTTATTACATTTGTAATTTCAATAAATATTTTTTTTTCATATTTAATATTTATATATAACTAATAATATTATTTCAATTTAATGATTTTATTAGAGAATTACTATTAAATTAAAAGTAATATAGTCAATTTACTCTATAATTTATTATAACTTAGTCAAATTTAATGGTTTTTTTCAAAATTTCAAATGTAATAAATATTATAGAACAGAGATAGCAATACATATTCGGTTGCATATGTTCAGAATTTTATACTCCTTTGGATGGGTTATGTTTACATGATTTAACAAAACACTTATATTGAGAATTTATTCAATAAAATTATTTGGCCTCTTTTTAACCTTTAAAGATATTAATAAAAAAAATTTTATTTAATGAATAATTATAAAAGTTATTATGAAAAAAATAATTTTTTATATATCTAAATTTAAAAATCTTGCAAACATTTTGAGATATTCAAGAAAAGAATAACAAACAAATAAAATGGTACGAAGAGAATATTAAATAATAATAAAATACTTAAAAAAATTAGTATCAGATGCTGTCTAATATTAAAACAAACCTATTGATTTTTTTGGATAAGATAGATTTAATACTTGATGATCTCAAAAAATGAAAACAGTAGTGAAAATACTTGAAGACCTCAACAAATGAAAACAATAGAGAAGGAAAGTCCATACAATTAGTTGTTTTGATAGTTATTAACTGTTATAATAATATTTAATTATTAGATATTTAGGTAGCTTCTAATAAGTTAAAAAGCTACACGTTGAATGAGTTCATTTTTTATAAATGGTATATTAACCTTTCAAAAATTTATTTAAATATTATATTATCAAATACTATAAAAAGTTAGTCTAAATATTATATTATCGAACACCGTACAGAATAACATTTAATATTTTAATAAAAAATTATTATCAAAGAATAGTATATAACTACTATTTCGAAAGCTTAATCATTTTATGGTATATTTTAGAGACTTAGTGGTTATTTTTTAGATAATTAGAAAATATTAAGAGATATTCTAGATAACAAGGATATTCTAATTATCAAATATTGATATTATCAATACTTATCTAGATATAAAAAAATAAATATTAATTTATATAATATTAATATTTGTTACATTTTTTTAAATTTCACGTGGCTTAAAAGTATCATTAATATCAAGTAATGCTGCGAAGAATTTCATACTTGATCGTCAATTAATTATTCTTTAGTCTGTGATATTATGTAGCAGAAGAAAAGTCCAATGCATTGACCCAAAACATAGAAAAGAAAAAACAAATGAAGGAAAAAATAAAAATATGCAGAGAAGAAGAAGAAGAAGAAGAGCTTACATGGAGAAGGTACATGGCGTATCTCAGGAAATATATGAATGAGATAAACCATAGTAGATTCATTTCTAATAAGGTTCTTTAGTGTCCACGAAACTGCACCTACGCTTGTCTCGCTTTTTCCAACCGCAACGTAAACGCAATCCTCCCCCGATGATTGGCTCCGTATATCAAGCGAAAACGTGCTTCCTTCCAATTCTTCTTTTATGGTTTCTATTTTTTCTCCAATTTTTATCGAAAACAGATCGTCGCTCTCTTCCTCGATCTCACTTGTATTTGTGTTTTTGTATTGAAGATGATGAAACGAGGTGGCACTACTTATCGTTCCTTCTTGGTTGAGATGTCCCGTCGTTGAAAACGACATCGTTCTCCGGCTCAGATGACTCTGATCGAGTATTTTTAGACGGCATAAGGAAACTGAGAAACGTTAATGTTGAGGATGGAAAAACTTACTGGATCGATTTGTATATATATATATATATATATATATATATATTATCTTCAACTTGCTTTCTTTAAATATTAATAATCAATAATTAATAATTAATAATTAATAATAATAATAATAATAAAAGTAGTTTGTTCCCTGTGGCTATGAAAGTCCATGGAAAGGAAGACTAATGATTTGGACAAATATTGAAGATTAATTGAAAAAGACAAAACCCTCAATTTTAAACTCTCATAATTTTAGCGATTTTTTTAAAAAAATTGATTGATTGATTGATATTTTCTACTTTATTTTTTATATTAATTCCAACTGTAATACGATAACTGTTAGTTGATATTACCATTAAAACCAAGTGCGTGAGCCAATCAATATTCAATCCTAACGAACTGGAAAATTCATTAATTTAGTAAAAATAAAAAAAAAAATCTATTTTACAATTAGTTTTTTTTACCTACCTTTGTACTCGTTTTTACTGGCGAATTAATTTCTTTATTTTACTTTTTTTTATATATGATATTATTACTTTTAAAATCTAATTTTAATTGTCATAATTTATTTTTTTCTTAATAAATTTATTTACAGTATTAATTGGATGTATATATATAAGAAAAATTGGTGTAGTTTGGTTATACAATGGGTAATTTGAACAATTCATTCATTCATACACTTTTTAGCCATCCAATCAAATCCAAAATGAAGTTTGAAGCCACATTAACAACTATTATTATATTTTCTATTTCAACCCAGTCTTGATTGCAAATAATTAAATAAAAAATATTTTTACGTATTTTGGAAATAATAAAAAATATTTAAAATCCAAAATTGAAAAAAATTAAGATGCATAATCTTTTTCTGTTCATAGCTAATCATAATTTTATATTTTATATGTGTTTCTACTAAATTTTATCTTTTATTTTATATTAGCAATAAATTTTATAATATATTTCTTAATACTTAATAATAAATTATATTTATTATTTATAGAATAAGTTACTTGTAGAAAATAATTATAATCAATGAAATTAAAAATAATAATTAAACATATTATATTCTTGCATATTTAATGCGTACCTTATTTAATATAGTATAATTAATAAAAATTAAATTACCTTTATCTTTTCAATAAATAAAATTGAAATTCTTAAAGATATTATATTCTTACCATATTTAATATATGCCTTTTTTTTAGTATATAATATCATTTCTTAGTTTATTTAATAGAATTTAGATTTAGATATGAAATTAATATAACCAATTAAAATTAAATTATCTTAATTTTTTAACCATAAAATTAAAATCCTTAAAAATATTATATTTTTACCATATTTAATGTATATCTTATATAATATAATTTCTTATTTAATCCAACATAATTTAAATTTAAATAGAAAATTTATATGAATTAAAAAATTAAATTATCTTTATTTTTTAGTCAATAAAATTAAAATCATTAATAATTTACACCAAATAATTAAAAATGAATAGCATAATAGAGGTAAAATCAAGACACCAAATAATTAAATTCTAAAAATAAGGGGACTAGCTAGTGTAATTTACACTTCACTTTCCAGGACTTTCAATTTTTTAATGGCTAAATGTTTATTTTACAGTATAAACAATAAATAAATTATTTTAATAATAAAAATTTTAAATATATTTGAGAATTAGAAAATGAAATTTATTTATGTATTTTAATTAATTAAACATCAATATTCAAAGTTTAGCTTATAGCTGTTGCCATGTTGCCTCATTTCTCTAGCAAAAGCCAACAAGTCAAAGGGGCCTTTTATTAATTTGAAAGGTTGTTAATTAATTAGCTAAGAGAATAAGAAGAGCCAAGATTAGGGTTTTGGTTTTCTATTTTGATTTTAATTTTAAAAACTGTTCCCATGCACTGTTTCCATGCAACAATTGATTATCAATAAATAAAAATATATATTAAGTGAGAATGGATTGTCAAAAATACCCTACTAAATTTGTAATTTGACAAAAATATTGTTAAAGATTTTAATTTGATTGATGATATTATTTTTCTATTTAAATATAAATTTTATTGGATAAATTAAATTTTTTTGTTATATATCAGATATCATAATAATATAATATCTTTAAAGATTTTAATTTTATTAGTGGAGAAAATAGAGGTGTTTTAATTTTAATTGATTATATTATAATATATAAAGTGCATATTTAAATATAAATGTATTTAATTATTATATTTAATAAATTTTTAATTCGATTGATTATAATTATTTTTATAGGTAATTTATTTTAAGAAAAATAATTGTAATTGATTATTATTTATTAAGGAATGTATTATAAGATTTATTATTTAATATAAAATAAAAAATAAAACTCATTGGAAATATATATAATATAAAATTATGATATAATTAATACGTTATATTAGCAAACCACATAATAAATTGAAAGAAATTTTTCTTAAAAAAAAGCAACCATAAAATTAATTATATACTCATAAATTTTAGCAAAACATAAAAGAAAAATGTACCAAAATTAATAAAAGATGCTTTAAAATCATGATTAATATATTAGTTATTATACTAGAAATATTGGTTTCTCATAGTGTGTAACGGAATCTAAGATTCGTTATTGTTTTCACTTTGCAATGCTATGGATGACCCAATATCGAATATTGGTAATAATTTGCTATATAAAGCCATAATATGTTACTTTAGTAAATATATGGACAATTAATTGGCATAACTTATTTTTTTCTTTAGAGTTGTCAAGTATAATTAATTTTTCTTTATTTTGTTGTAACATTTATCTATTATTTTATAAAAAATTTAATATTTTTCTATCAATATGTTGATTTTATATATCTGGTGCAACATTTCTCAATTATTTATTTGAGAAATTATAGGCGATAAACAAACATCTTCTCTTACTTTCCATGCTACACCTTTTTGGATTAGAGCATATGAGCTACTTGTGCACTGCATGAATCAGAGAATTGCCCGTGTTCTGAGTTTGAAACTTGGAGAATTCTTACAATGGCCTGACCAGGATGATATTAAATGGGGGAGGTTCATTTGTTTTTAGATCCTTCTTGACTTGCGCAAGCCCCTCTTAAGAGGTTCTCTGATCAGTATTAAGGCAGGGAAGGTGTTTTGGGTCCCCTTCAAATACGAAAGCATTCTTTCCTTTTGTTTCAACTATGGTAGATGTGGTCATACATAGAAAATGTGTGATGAGCTTGAAGCAGATGTTGATGGAAATAAATTGATATTAAAATACGGTGAATGGCTCAAGGCTTCTCCACTACAGTTGAACAAAGGTAGTAGTAGTAGGGGTAAGAAAGGTGCTGAAGGTAAAGTTGTAGCAAGACAACTTTTCTTTAAACCTATGGCTACTCCCCAACGAACTGCTCAGGTGCGTAATCTGAATGGTGAAGATCGAGAGGGAACAAGTGCTATAAATGATCATAATCCTCAATCACAAGAGTAGGTATTGCCTATAGAAGATATCTTAGAGCAATTATAAAATATGGCCTTCCAACCAAGAAGAGAACCTGGGTCCCTTACCTGCCTGGACGCTGACTCTGTTGGTCCTCTCCCAATGGCTCGATGTGTGTTTGCTCCTCAACAACGTATAACCCTAAATACATCAGTCCTACACTCTCCTCCTATTGCTCCGCTAGAAGTTATTCTATCATACCCTCTCACCTCAACTTCCCCTTTACTTAACTCCCTAGTAATCAACAATGTCCAAGACCTGTCCAGCGATAAAGAGTGTAATCGAAATTCCCAGGCCTTAGTCAATCAGACTTCCCACACAATAACTCCACACCCAGACCTGAACCGCAATACCCCTACTTCACTCCCACTAAAATTACCCACTAGCCCTATCGTTAGTACCCACTGATGTCCAACTATGTGGAAAAGGAAGGCCAGAACTACTGCAAAAGAGAATCCAAGAGTTGAGATGCTGGTCTTGGGGACCTGTAAGAATAAGAATGTTGATTGTGAGGTGATGGATATTAATTGTGTGATACACACTTTGAAGCGTCCAAGGAAGTTGTCTGATGTTACCAATCTTTTGGCAAAGACTGCTGGGCAGTCCCACCGATCACCATGAGGGGTAGTCCCGTCGATCACCATGAGTTCCATAAGTTGGAACTGCAGGGGGCTTGGGAACCCTCATGCAGTTCAAACCCTCAGGAAGCTTATAAAGCTTGAAGATCCCAGTTTTATTTTCTTGATGGAAATAAAGCTAGTTTCACAAGATATCTCATGAGTTGGGGAGAAATGTGGTTATCCTAATGGCCTAGATGTTGATTGTGTTAGGGGTAATGGTAGAAAATGAGGTTTGAGTTTATGGTGGCACCACTCTCTTGATATTTAGCTCTTATCCTATTCCCTCCATCATATTGATGTTGAAATTCACAGACAATGGAGGTTCACAGGCTTCTATGGCTGGCCAAAAGATCACTTAAAGCATCAGGTTTAGGCTCTATTAGAAAATATCACTTCTCGATCGGTATTACTGCGGGTGGTGGTGGGGGGGGGGTGGGGGGGGTGATTTTAATGAGATATGTAGCACTTTGAAAAAATAGGAGGACGTAGTAAGAGCCAAAGCAGTTTGAATGTGTTTCATGATGCACTTGATAGATGTGGTTTAGTGAACTCGGGCTACTATGGATTTCAGTTTACCTGGTCAAATGGACAATCTGGTGTGGGTAACATGCAATAGAGATTGGATCGTGTTGTCGACATGATGGACTGATGTGCACTCTTTCCTAATCATAGGGTTGATCATCTTGTCCAACAGGGCTCTGATCATTATTTGGTGAAGCTGACATGGGTGCAGGCTCAAATAAGACGCCGTCGTAGAAGGCCTTTTAGATTTGAGCATATGTGGCTTTGATCTCCCGACTGTAAACAAGTAATTAAGGAATCTTGGCTTCGAAATCATGGTTGTTCGATTATGAACAAATTGACAGGCTGTGGGCATGCTTTGAAACATTAAGAGCGACGGCAATTTGGCCATATGACAGATGGCCTTGCTAAATTACATGAAAAATTAAAACATCTGCAGGAAGGTTCACCAACTAAAGCTAGTATTCGGGATAAAAAATTGGTGGAAGCTGAAATCAAAGAACTGCTATTTAGAGAAGAAGCTATGTGGGCTCATAGATCCCGTATTGATTGGCTCAAGGAAGGTGATCATAACACAAGATTCTTTCATTCTAAGGCCAATTAAAGGAAGAAGAAAAATAATATTACACTTATTCGTAATGACGGGGGGGGCAAACTTTTGATCATGAAGATGATATCTCTCAGGTAATGACTAGTTATTTTAGTACTCTGTTCTCTTCAACACAATCATCAAATTATTTAGATGTCCTAAGCACAATAGAAAGGAGGATCTTTGATGAAATGAACGCCCAACTCCTATATCCTTTTTCTCGAGAAGAAGTCAGAGTTGCTTTAAAACAAATGCATCCCTCCAAGGCTCTTGGTCCTGATGGTATGTCTCCTTTATTCTTTCAATCTTTTTGGCATATTGTGGGTAATGATGTGGAAACTAAGGTTTTGGTTGTTCTTAATAACAATGAGTCTCCTGCATCTCTAAATCATACCTTTGTTGCTCTTATTCCAAAAATTAAAAATCCTGAGTTCATTAAGGATTTTCATCCGATTAGCCTTTGCAATGTTATCTTCAAACTAATTACTAAATGTATAGCTAATTGTCTAAAATCCCTTTTGCCAAGTATTATTAGCCTTATTCAATCTGCATTCATTCCTGGATGGCTTATTACTGATAGTGCTCTTGTGGCTTTTGAAATTTTCCATTATTTGAAACGCAAAAATTTAGGCAGGAGCCATTTTGCTTTGAAATTAGATATGAGTAAGGCATAGGATAGTGTATAATGACCTTTTCTTGGTTAGGTTATGATTATATGGGGTTTGACTCTAAATTTGTAGACCCTATTATAAGATGTATCTCCTTTGTATCTTATTCTCTTCTTATTAATGGTGAACCTAAGCAAGTGTTTTTCCCACATAGGGGCCTTCGTCAAAGGGACCATTTTTCTCCTTATCTCTTTCTTTTCTGTGTTGAGGTTTTTTTAGGTTTAATTTCTAAAGCAGAAAGTGAAAACAAGCTTCATGGAATCAAGATTTGTAGGCGAGCTCCCATTGTTTCCCATTTGTTCTTTGCGAATGATAGTATGATCTTTGGTTAAGTTAATATTCAAGAGGCTGAGACAGTAGCCCAAATCCTATGAGATTATGAATGAGTTTCAAGCTAGAAAATTAACCTAGATAAATCGGAGATTTCCTTTAGTAAGAATGTTAGTCCAATTAGCCATACTAACATTATGAACCTACTTGGCATTAAGGGAATTGATAACCATTCTAGATATCTTGGTTTGCCAGCTGTCATTGGGAGAAGTAAAAATGTTGTGTTTCAATCAATTGTTGATAGGGTGACTTGAAAGCTTAAAGGGTAGAAAGAGAAAGTTCCCTCTAAAGCTAGGAAAGAAATCCTTATAAAAGCTGTTGCTCAGTCTATTCTAACTTATACTATGAGTTGTTTTCTTCTTCCTAGGGAGATTTATAGCAAGATTGAATCTCTTTGTGCCAACTTCTGGTGGGGCAGCGAAAGGAGGAAAGGAAGATTCATTAGTGTTCTTGGGATAAATTGAGTCTCCCTAAATCATGAGGAGGTTTGGGTTTTCGAAACATTCATGCGTTCAACTTGTCTTTGCTCTCAAAACAATGCTAGAGATTGATCAAAAATCTGAATTCTCTTTTGCCTCGATGTTTGAAAGCTCGTTATTTCCCTCGTTTATCTTTTTGGATGCCAAGAAAGGTTTTGCGCCTAGCTATACTTGAAGTAGTTTAATGGATGCAAAATGGTTGGACGAAAAAGGTTATCGTTGGTTGGTAGGTGATGGTTCATCGATTCAGATTTGGAAGGATAAATGGCTGCCAGAACAACAACACTTTCGAGTTAATTCTCCTGTCAGTCATTTGGAGGAGACCGCATATGTGCAGGAATGGTTGAATGTCAGATCCTTGTCATGGAATATTGGACTGATTGATGAAATCTTTTGCAAGGATGAAGCATAACAAATCAAAGCAATTACCCTCAGTCACCGAAGATCGACTGATGTTCTTATTTCGCATTATACAAAAAATGGGCAATATTCGGTGAAGAGTGGTTACCATGTGGCTTTTGCTGAACTTTTTAACTAAAGGTATGCTTCCTCCTCCCATATTCATGGACCTTTGAAGTGGAATGCAATTTGGAATTTAAAAATTCCCCCTAAGATCAATCATTTTCTTTTTCAGGCAGCAATGAACCAACTTCTGGTTCTTACATCTTTAAATACTCAACGTATGCATCTTGACCCAATATGTGGAGTTTGCGGTGAAGTGATTGAGACTGTGCTTCATATCCTAAAAGCATGTATTTGTGCAAAGCTAGTTTGACACCTGTGTCCTCTTTGTTTAGATGCTGAGTTGTGTGTTGTGCAATCTTTCATTGAATGGCTGGCTATGCTAGCAGAAAGGTTTGGAACAGAGCAGCTAGAGGTGTTTGGCCCTGATGGGATGGTCCATTTGGAAGGCTAGGAACTTGAAAAAATTCCAAGGTAAGACATTATCAAAAATGGCTACAATTCAACAAGGGCTATCATTTCTTGGTGACTTTCAATCCTTGGGTTTGCCTACTCCTGCGATGATTAATAGTGTTGTTCCAGTTCCAAATCGTTGGCAAGCTCCACCGACTGGATGGTATAAATTGAATACTGATGCTGCCATTTTTGTGAACCAAGGATGTGGGCTAGGTTTTGTTATTCAAAATAATAGGGGAGAAGTTATAGCCTCAAGTTTGAAGTAGTATTGGTCTCCTTCTATTGTAGATCAAGCGGAGGTAGAGGCTGCCAAATTTGTGGTGGCTGTAGCGTTAGAGCTGGGTTTCACTCATCTCATTTTAATGTCTAATTCTTTGGCAATGATCCAACTACTTCAGTCCCATTTATATCCAAAAAATGAGCTTGGAAAGTGCATGTTAGCTCTTGATTCTCTTGTTACCTCCATTAATTTATTTAGCTGTAATCATGTTAGGCATGAGTTTAATTTTATTGCCCATGCTCTAGCTAGGTACTCGTTGCACAATACTATAACAGAATGTATTTGGATGGAGGAAGTCCCTCATTTTATTCATCCTCTTATTTTGTCAGATCTTATTATTTCTTCCTAATAATATTAGTTTCCTTTTCTTCTAAAAAAAATGAGGTTACAAATTAAAGATGGATGAAGATGATGTTTAAATCTAGAAGTCAAGAACCTTTATTTACATCAGGACTTTATTGGCTTGTTAGGGTAAAGGAAGCACCTTTTACCATTTTACATATGAACGATCTCATTTTTATTAGTAAAATATAACACAAGTAGAAAGTTACACATATAAAGGCTGCATTTTATGAAATTCAATGGTTATATATTAAAATTTTATGGTACAATTATAATAATAAATCAAGAAATGGTGTCCAAATCGTTAATGGATGGACGGACACATTCGAAATGTCAAACCTAGGACACCAAGGTTCCACCATCAAATAGCTCCTCAATAGAGTCTAGGGACCATCAAGAAGGGCATATGCTGTTAGTCTATTTTATTAGAGAACCGGATCATAAAATAGCCATTGACCTAGCTCCCATACTTAGAGGTTATCAAGGTTTCATAGGGAATTAATATGTGTACAAAAAGCTTTGTACCAAATATAGTGTCCATTACTCAACAAACTATATCGCGTTTCTATCATTTAGATAGTTCCTATATTAATCTTCTCAAAATTGTGACATGAGGTATGTCACTAGTTTGTGAAACCTGTATGTTATCATTAAGAACCTCGATTTTATCATCCTCACCATCCATATCAAAGTCATCTTAGTTACCTTCTATTACCTTGTCCCGAAAACTAATTTCTGGTTACACAAGACTCTCCTTCAATAGATAACGGACTTCCTTCATGGCATGATACAATTTTAGTAGTGGCGACAGAACTTAATGGCTAGAGATAGTTTAATTGTCACATCCATATTTTCTAAACATGCCATTAGCATGCATTAAATCATTTTAGATCCTAATTACAAATTATTATGATTTAATTATGATTTTGGAGAATAATGTCATAGGGTTAGTTTAGTAATTTCACATGTGTAGAGATTTAATTTATTAATGATATGATTTATGCTTATATAATTGATTTATGGTACCATAAATTATTTTAATAATTTTAATTATATAGAAAATTACTTTATGGCATGATATGTGTATTTATAAAGTTTTAATTATGTATAGTTAGACTTAATGTAGTGTCTAATTCTAGCCTTAAGATGAGAAAAACCTAAAACAAATCATAGCCTTCTATCTATAAGACTTTTGATCATGTCAATATTGTCTCTACACAATGGCAAATTACCAAATTGTCATTAATGAATTAATATGAGCTTTTGGACGAGTTTTTAAGATCTAATCTCCCCCGTTCATTTGGAAAAATTACCAAAGTACCTAAAAGTCATCTAAAACCTAGATAATCAAACATGCAACAACCCATCTTTTTCTTCATCAAAACCCTAGCCACCCAAACCAAACTCTCTCCCTCTCTTCTCCATTTTTCTTCACTACACCATAAAAGCCACCATTTTTGAA